>JAASGD010001461.1:0-10547 GCA_023334115.1 Globisporangium megalacanthum | reverse complement strand
GCACCGTGTGCGAGTACTTCTCGCTCTTTGAGTTCGGCGTGCCGGTCGTGGCCGCCGCGTCCGGACTCGACAATGTCCCCCGCGATGCGCTCGTGCGATCGTCGCGACAAGCGAGTTTCCTCGACTCGATGGTCGCGCCCACGTTTTTCTTTGGGGGCATGCAGGGAGTACAGTTATTGCTCGAACAGTGGGAGCGGTACTCCATGTACCACCTGCAGCTCCAGTTCCAGCTGCAGTGGCTCGAAGTCGTCGTCGCGGACGTTGCAAACACTGTCGTGCGCGCGAAAGCGACGCTTCGTGTGCGCTTCTCGCGCCTTACGATTGAGAAAGTGTTTCCCCACGTGCTCTGGAATGCGGCGCTCGTCCAGCGACTCATTGGGCTCCAAATCGACTACCCAGTCGGCAACACGTTCTACTTTGACAGCGACGGCCGAATTGCAGGGTACGAAACCGAAGTGGACTTTATCTCGGCGTTCATGAACGCACTCGGCGCTGTCCACGACGCCCTGGAGCTCGTTGGCCACGCGCTGATCAAGGAGCAGCACATGATTGGCGAAGAGAGCGAGTGGATGCGAGGCGAGTAGTGCACTGTAACCTCCTTCTCATTCAAAGCTTCTGTATTTGGTGTACAAGTAATAGAATGTTCTTCCCGACTGAGATCGAAGTGAGCGTTTCCGCTTTCGCCAGTGCGCGTTGCACCAGACATGTCATGTTGATCACAAGGTCCAAGAGGCGCCAGCGTGGACAGCGTACAAGAAGCGAGGCAAACTTGTACGCAAGGAGCGAATGGTGAGCAGCACCAAGAAGCACGAGAGGAACGCTAACGTTGTCAAGAAGGCTGGCGCACAAGTTCGATGACGACACACACAAAGAGTCCCGTCGAGGCATACACACGGCAGGTGAGGCGCGCGAAAGAGGCGGATCTAAATTTTCCTATTCCCAGAGACAGGCCTGTCCGCGCGATGTAAGCTTTTGCGGAGTGTGTACACAGCGAAATGACGAGTCTCGAAAGACAGAGAGGGGTCGTCAGCGCTTGTGCCGAGCAAATCAAGTGTCAGTTTGCCAACAGCCGCTGTTGCAGATTCACGTGTTTCGTCGTCACTTTCTAAGCTTCTCTTGCTTCACAGACAGCAAGCGAGCGTTGCACGAGCTGAGAAAGCGACTTGGGAATTTACAGTACAGTACGGCGCCCACCACCCACCGAACACGACCGATCAATTCCCAATCAATCAGCCAGCGACGATGGCGACGACGCGAGACCGGCGGATGGACATCGCCGCGCTGTGCGAGCCCCTGGGCGACGACGACGGCGCCTTCGACCTCGAGGTGCGCGCGCAGCTGCAGCAGATCGCGCACCACTCGCGGCCGCTCCACCGCGTCGAGCAGGACCGCATGCTCTGGCGCAGCGACAGGGGGAGCTACAACGACCTCCACGCCTCCGACGCCGCTGCAGCGAGCCACTTGCTTATGCCTCAGGAGCCACCGCGTCTCCTCCCACCACTGCTCTCACGCGTCGATCACCGCGACATCGACAGTCGAATCGCAGTGCTCAAACCGCCCGTACCGCCCCTGTCGGCCAAGAAGCGCACACGTCGCATGACCAACAGCGAGCGGGGGAAACTGTACCGGTCCCGGCGGAAGACCTACGTCGAGACGCTGGAAGACGACGTGCAGCAGCTGCGCCAAGAGATGCAGGGGCTCCAGCTCTACGGCGGCCTCTTGCAGGACATGGCGCTCCACGCGCCGCACGTGAGCGGCAGCGCGTACTTGCGCGTCGTGAGCGAGTACTTTACAGTGTTTGCATCCGGAATGCCAGTCGACAGCAGCGACGCTGTTCACGGTGGCGAACTGGTGCGCGTACAGCCGACGCCCCGCCAGGCCGTGTTTGTACGGACACTCCTGGACGCCAAGATGGAGTTCTGCGGCGACGGCGGCCCGAGCCGGCTGCTCGGCAACTGGAAAGCGTTCTCGCTCTACCACGCGTCGCTCCGGTACACTCTGGAGCACCTCCACGTCGTGGTGCTCCAGGCGCCGACAGCTGTTGTGACTGCAGACGCTGTGCTCCACGTGCGGCTGACGCGCGCGACAGTCGAGCACATGTTCCCCCACGTGCTCTGGAACGCGGCGCTTGTCCAGCGGCTCGTGGGCCGGGACGTTACGTACCACGTGCACAATGTCTTTTACTTTGGCGCGAGTGGGAAAGTCGTGCGGTACGAGTCGCACGTGGACTTTCTCGGCGCGTTTATTGCGGCGCTTGGCAGCGTCGGGGACGCGGTGGAGCTTGCGGGGCCCATCTCCGAGCGCCAACAGCGTGAACAGTTTGCAGATGGGCGAAGGAAGCAGGACAGGAGCGGTGGTGGCGAGAGCACAGCGACCGACCGGAGCAGCAGTAGCAGCAGCACGCTCCTCGACGACCTGGAGGAGGATCCGGACGCTACCGAGTGAGGAAGGGAGTGCGCTGGCGAGCGAGATCGTGTAGAGATCTGAGCGTCGTTTAATGGAAGTGCACTTCTTCCACGTCCACATTACAGGTGGCGTTATGTGTCGGTTTCAATACCGGTAACGAGCGAGCATCATGTTTACGTGATACTGTATCGAATGTCACTATTAGTCATTATTTCGAATCTGGAGCAGCGCTTTGCTCGGAAACGGACTGCAGGTTTGGCAGGCAGGCAAGCGGTCTTCGCTTTCATCGTCGCCTCGCCCACGACTGGGTCCACGCGCGTCCACTCGGGAAGCTATTGAACGGCCTGGGATGGCAGCACGACAAGCGAAACCCGACGCATCAGGCGGCGCACGCCTCAAGAAGGAGCGGCGCAACGAGCGCGACCGCCAGCGCAGCTTCCTCAAGCGCGTACGAGCCGTTCACACACACTCTCTCTCTGTCTATCGATCTCTCTGCTTACTGACGCACATAATCCCCACCTCACCGCCCACAGGAGTCGCTGAACGAGATGCGGACGCTCGTCGAGGAGCTCGAAGCCGCAAAGCGCCGACTGCTGGCAGAAACAACCGTTGTGACGCCACCACCACTGTCACACGTGCGATTCGACAAGGAAAACGCCGGTGCAACTGCGAATTCGCCACTGCGACAGGCCAAATCACTGTCGTTATCACTATCGCCATCGAAACTCGCACGCGCCGACTTTGTGGCGCTCACTGAGCAGCTCGAACGGCTCCGGCTTGAGCACGCCACGCTCGTCCACGAGCTCCGCGAGCGCGACCTCTTTCCCAGTGCACTGCAGCACCTGCTCGTCGGCATTCGTTCGAGCCACGCACTGACGCTCACTCTGGACGCTGCGCAGTCGGCCGTCGCAGCTGCGCTCGCGCAGTGCCGTGCAGCTCGCGTCGTGTCTGAAGCGAAGCGGCAGCTGCGTGTGAGTGATGGTCGTTGTTTTGGCTGGACCGATTTTCGGGTCCGCACTGGTCGCACCATCGCATTTGCAGTGCAGAAACAGTTTAAAAACACCCGCGCAGCTGCGCTCCGAGATTCCGTGTGGGACTTTGCGACCGACAGTACGCGCATTGCGCGGCTCTTGCCGCCAGGGCTCACGTGCGACTTGCGGCTCGTCCAGCGCGTGTCGCCGAATGTCCTCATCTTGGACCGGTGCACGTACGCGACTCCCGGGACGTTCGCACTGCGGACGCTGCTGCTCGTGTTCCGCGTCCGTGATGACGTAGACGGCAGCGAAGTGCTCGTGATGAAGACGCTGGACGCGCCGCTGGTCCAAGCGCTGCTGGCGCCCCACGAGCTCTGGTGCGACGTCTTCTACTGGATGCGCTTCCAAGACGCAGCGGAGGACGAAGACGACGGGACGCTGAGCGAGTTTGGCGGCGAGCTCTCGTACGTGCGCGAGGACATTGCGAGCGCGTGGGTCGCCGAGCTCCTCTTCCTCGCAGTGCGCTGGGAGACGCTCGCAGTCCGGCCAGTGCTGCTCACAGCCGCGTAGGTGGTGTGGAATGTATGTACCCAAGTGCCAGTTGGAAGCACATTGTATGCTAAAAGTCGAATATCCATGGTAATGACACATTTCGCCTCCTGCTCCACTTTAGTGACCTACCGGAATCTCACTCTTCAATTTGCAGCTTTTGGTCGCCTGACACTCCATCAAACTGACTGCGATGGCGGCTCGACGTCGTCCCGCACTCTCGCTCGCGGGCCGCTCCTTCGCCTTCCACGGGCTCCTGCCGACGCACCGCGCACGGCTCTCCGACGTGATCGTCGCGGCCGGCGGGGAGCTCTTCGCGGCACCGCAGTCGCCACCAGCTGGTGGCTCGCGCACGCGCGTGTTTACGATCACAGCCTACTGGACGTGTGCGCCACTGCGTCCCGCGCCAGGAGTCGAGGCCGTGGCCGTGACCGAATTCTGGCTCAGCGAGATGCTGCGTGTGCACGAGTGGCTCGAGCCAGAGCAGCACGTGTTCTTCACACCGCCACCTCTCCATTTGGGCCCAAACACAAGCCGGCTTTCGTACCCAGAAGCCTACGACGCGTCACAGGAAACCTGCGACGAGGAGGACTCGAGCCGCCTGCCGATGCACATGCCGTTCTCTCCCGCCAACACGTTCAAGCGCCAAGTGCCGTTCTGGCCCTACTACGTCGCGTACTTGAGCGCTCCGATGCGGGACAGTCACGAACTCGCCACTGTGCTCAAGAACATCACTGGAATGGACCAGCGCCGCTCGCTCAACTGCCTCCACCTCGCTCTCGACCGTGTACGTGCCTTCAACCAGTAGCGGATGGGTGTGTGCACGCATGTGGCCTCACTGACGCCTCGCTTCGCTAGCTCTCGGCCAGTGAGCGCGACGTCTTATTCCAGACCGTGCTCCCAGAGATGACGCGGCTCGTACTGAACCTCCCAGTGATGTTCGCACGCCACCCTGTAGTACTCGGTCCGCTCGCACTCAACGCGTCCACCACGACCCAAACTGACGACGCTCCAAGCGTCCACACAGCGAGCGTAACGTTCACGAAGCGAGAGGCGCTCGCGCTCTTGTCCGCGTGCTTCTTTAGCGTCTTCCCGTCGCAGACGCGCGTCGTAGCGGCTCGTCTGCCAGTCGCAAGCGACGTCGACGTTGACTTTCCGCACTTTGCGATGCGGTCGCTGCTCGCGTCGCATCCCAAGAGCAGCGACGTGTCCGTGAAGGCCGAGAAGCTCCGGTGTGTGCTCCAGTACTTTCTCCGGGTCGTCCCGCTCGCTGTCGGAGGTGGCAGTGACGACGGTCGCTTGGACACGGAAGTCCTCACGTTCACACGCGTCGCTGTCACGTTCGCACTCTCGGCTCCAGGGCCGCCCACGAGTCCGCAAGAGCTGCTTGACGCGCTCACACCCGCGTCTCCCAGCGACAACAGACCAGCGCTTGCGATGCACAGCGTCCGGTGCGAGTCCGAGCGGCTCATTGAAGACCTGGACGCCCACTTGCAGGTGGACTTTGCCAACAAGTTTGCGGGTGGCGGCGTCTTTGGCGCGGGGTGCGTCCAGGAAGAGATCCGCTTCGTGCTCTCGCCCGAGCTCCTGCTCGCGTGCCTCGTGTTCGCCAAGCTCGAGCCGAACGAAGCGTTCGTCGTCCACGGCTCGGAGCGCTTCGCAGCTCACAGCGGCTACGGCTCGAGCTTTGCGTTCGAGCGCGACTTTGTTGACCGCACTGCGTGTGAAGTAGTACCGTTCGACGGAGCCGACAGTCCAGTGCAGCCGACACTGCGGCGGCGCCAGAACGTTGTTGTCGGCATTGACGCGGTCGACTACGGCGGCGCCCAAGTGAGTCGCCAGTACTCGTCCGCGCACATCTGGCGCGAGCTCGTGAAAGCCTACGTCGGCTTTGCGTACCCAGACGCATCGACCGCGCATTGGCCCGTCGCGTCGGGGAACTGGGGCTGCGGGGTCTTCCGTGGCGACGCGGAGCTCAAGTTTTTGCTCCAATGGCTCGCGGCGTCGCTCGCTGGACGAGAGCTCGTGTACGTGCTCTTTGAGCGCGACCAGGAGCTGCACGCAGGCATCCGTGCTCTCCTCCGTGTGCTCGCGACCGCAGACGACGAGTGGAGCGAGCAGAGTCGGCGGCGCGTGCCGCTCCTCCTCGCGCAGTTCCTCCTTGGGCTCGACGACGCACTCGCCCGACGGGCCACGGCGCTGCGGAACGCTGGGAAGCGCGCCCCACGGCCGAGCGTCCTCGCGCTCGCGCGGGACTTTCTCGATACCCACTTGCAGGGACTCAAGCGCCTGAAGCTCTCGTCGCCGGCGCCGAGCGACAGCAGCAGCAGTGAGCGCTCGGACGCTCGAGAAGACGCGTCGCTGCCGCCGTCCGAGTCGCCTGCCAGCGGGAAGAGCTTGCAGCAGAAGCCGATCACGTCGTTCTTTAGCAGACAATGAGCGATCCGAGTCGTCGGTCTTGGGAGTCGTTGAGCCACACACACACGCTCTTCCCATTGGTTTGTTACGCTATTGTTCCCGACTACTGTGCCAGCTTTCTACTGTACACTTCACCCCACACATACAACGACAGGAGCTGTGCTTCTACAACTCGCTCAGTGTGACGCTCCCAGCGACTGCGAGTGCGATCGTGACGACGCTGACGCTCACTCTGGCGCCCGTATTCGACGATGGTGCTGGGGTCGCAGTGGTCGAAGAAGAAGAACTGCGTGCGAACGTGTCGACGGACCTGTCGACGCTCACGACGTCAGTGATCGTGGTGTTCGAGACGCTGTCGGAGACGGCAGCGGAGAGCGACTCGGTGGCCGCGACGCCTGTCGTGGCGATGGCGCCGGCCACGTCCTTGGCGTCTGCGTCCACAGTGGTGGTGGTGCTGGCGGCAGCGGAGTTCGCGGCTGCTGCCAGCGTGGTGGCGTCCAGTTGCGCGGCAGTAACGAGTCGAGCGAGCGCCAGAAGCGCGGCAATCACGAACGCGCGCATGGACAGCGGAGCTGTTGTGTGGGTGGGTTGGTCAGTTGACTTGTGGTCAATGGGGGCGATTCAACTATGAACGCCAAAAGGTGTCAGAGCGGCTGGAGAGTACATGTGGGCAGCTTCTTTATTGATCCACCAGGTGGCGAACGCGCACTTCGACCCAGTCCTTTACGCCAACGAACACATCCATCCTTTGCTTGACCAGCAAAATATCGGTTCTGATTTATTTCGGTATGAATAAGTGCAGCAATGTAGCCACAAGTGAATGTAGCCATCTTATTTAATCACCTGATTGATGAGCACGCCTTCTTCACTTGGTTGGTGGGGGTGTCGTTGCTGCCACTGCCAGCACCAGCATCCTTGTCTGGAGACGACACGTTTCCTGGACCCGAGACGTGGTACGTGGTGCCGAGTGCCTGCGCCTGGCCCGGGTTCATCACGAACACGAGCGTCGCCTGCCGCTTCACGGGCTCAGGTGGGTCGGCTGGCGCCGGTGCGATACTTGCGGCGTTGCTCGTTCTCGGAGCGTCAGAGGCTGACGGCCCTGGCGTGGCTGGAGACGTGTGCAGCAGGTTGCGAAAGCGGCGGCACCGGAACGTGTAGCCGAGAGCGACGCAGAGCGAGACGTTGAGTACTTCGTCCGCGATGACGGGGCCCAGCTGCCACGACTGACTCGTCGACTCGCTCGCGAGCCCTATGGTGGCGAAGAGGCACGATAGGAACATGTAGAGCCCGAGGAGGCTGCGGAAGCGCCGGAAGAGCAGGTACTTGATGTACACGGGCGTGCGCAAGTGGTCGATCGCCATCTGCCGCACCATGGCGATCTGGTACTTGAGCATGTTCATGTTGAACGCCGAGTTGTACCAGACCATGAAGACTACGGAGCCCCACGAGAGGCCCCAGAGCAAGAACACGAGCGTGTGCTTGACCATGCTGTTCTTAAGGATCGTGAACGACGTCGCCCAGAGCAGCGTCACGAAGCGGATCCACTGCCGTTCGCGCGCACGCAGCGACGGCCGCGTGATCTTCCAGCCTTTCGCGATCAGCACGACGACTTCCGCCGAGACGGAGAGCGCAGAGAACTGCGCGAGGATCGTTACGTTCAGGACAAAGTTCCGAACGGTGCCCACGAGCCGTCGCTCCGTGTAGAGCGTGAGACACGTCATGCCGGTGTACGCACACTGTGCGAGCGGCACGAGCTTCATCCGGTGCTGCAGGTCGACTGCCGCGTCCGGGAACGCTCGGATGTGCGCGACCCAGATGAGCGCTGCGAGGCCCCAGATGCCCGAGAGGACAGCGTAGAGCACAGGCAGGAGCTTGGTGCTCATACCGAGGCACTCGCCTTGGGCGTTGCACAGATTCATCGCAGCACTCACGAAGATGCTCGGGTCGATCGGGATCGGGACGGTGCACTGTGCGAACTCGGGCGGCGGGGCGTCGCCGTGTCCCGGGTCGTTCAGTGGACAGTAGAAGCACTTGTTCGCACCACTCGAAGACGCTTTGCTGTCCCGGCGGTCGAGGCACGAGCGCAGCACGCCGTGCTCGCCCCCGACTGTCTCGCACGCGTCGAGGAGGAAGTAGAGCACGCCGACGCCAGTGTAGCCCGACTCACGGATGGTAGCCGACACGGTCTTTCGCGCGCGGTAGATCACGTCGTCGCGCGCCATGTTCTCGAGCGGGTACGAGAGGCAGTAGTCGTCGAGCGTGCGGTTCGCGAGCGCACAGCACGACGGCGCTGCCTCCGTGCCGCCGTTGAGCAGCGACGAGTTCTTGATGCGCCGCATGGCTGCGCCGTCGCACACAACGAGGTGGAGCATCGTGCGGCCAGCGTCTGCTCTCGGCGTGTCCATCGACAGCACGATGTCGAGCGCGATATCGAAGCCACCGCCGTCGCCGAGTTCGTACTCGGCCAGGTACACGAGGCGGGACGAGTAGCTCTCGAGCTGCACTGTGTACCAGAACTCGCGCATCGAACTGTCGCGTTGACTCGCTGTCGCAGCGGATTGGAGGACACAAAAGACCAGGAGCAGGAGGGTGGAGAGCGTGTTACGTGGAGCCATGACGGCAGCGAAAGCACTTGTATGCGTCAGGTAGAGGAAGGGAGGGAGGAAGAAGACGAGTGTGA
Organism: Globisporangium megalacanthum; assembly: GCA_023334115.1. Classification (NCBI taxonomy): domain Eukaryota; phylum Oomycota; class Peronosporomycetes; order Pythiales; family Pythiaceae; genus Globisporangium; species Globisporangium megalacanthum. Next base: position 1,520 of record JAASGD010001461.1, on the reverse strand, counting down.
CGACGATCATGTTGAAGGGCACGTGTGCTATTATTACCACATGGCTACACTCACTACCTCTGATATCTGATCACTCACGAAACATCCTTGATTCAGTATGCTCTGGCGCCGACAGCACTCAGTGCCCTGCTGACACGTACATACCCGGATACGTGCGGTACTGCCCCGCACCTCCTTTCCAAGCCGCCACAGCGTCTTCTCGGTTGTGGTCCGCGGCAATCTCGTACTGGAGCTGCGACGCCAGCAACGTCGAGTGCTCCGTCGTCTCTTGCCTCGGACTCTGTGGCGCTGTCGTCACCTTTTTCTGCGTCCGGCGCTTGAACTCGAGCTTGCGCTGGTTCTGGTTCGCCTTCGCGCGGTGCTTCTCACATAAATTGTGGCGGTCGCCGTTGCGCTTGATCGCACGTGGGCTCCCACATCGTTTGTTCCGGTAGCGACACAAGTGCTCCGCGTCCTCCGCGAACAGCGTTGAGTGGCGTCCAAGAGCCGCTCGGGCGGATGGGAGCGGGTGCGGATGTGGCTGGAGCTCCCGCCGTCGCAGACTCGCAGCGGACGTCAGCGTGCTGAGCGGCGGGAGTCGTGGGGTGGACGAGACGTGTGGGCTGTGGTACACGACGCTCGGGAAGAGCCGGTGGGGGGGCTCGTGGGCGAAGTGCGGCGGGTGGTACGGAGCGCGCAGCTGGTAGCGCTGGTGCTGATGCTGGTAGGGAAGATAGGAGACTTGTGATGGCTCTGATGACTGGAAGAATGAGGAGGAAGTGGGTACTGAGGACGGGCGAATGTCGTCGACAAGCGGACTGGAGCTCTGGGAGCGCTCGTGGAGCGGAAGCCGCAGCTGCTTCGGGAAGAGAGCGGTGGTTGTGGGAGGTGGAGACGACGAGGGGCTCTCGTCGCGCTCGTTGAAGGCTCGTTGGTGGTGCATGGGCGTCTCGCTTCTCTAGGTGGGGAGAGGTGAAGCTGCGCGCGGGCCGAGGGAACTTGGAAAGTGAAGGAGAGGCTGACAGGCGAGCGAGCGGCGGCCTGTGAGACTCGAGGGAACGAGCGCACGACTGCGAACGAGGGAGCTGGTACAGTACCGTACTTATACTGTACCAGTCCAGTTGGTGAAGGGGATGGGAATTGGCGGTGCCTCCAGTGCGGAGAGACGAGCCAAGCGAGCGGATCTTTGTTTGCCCTGCGCTATTTGATAACGGGCCCGTTAGAATCTTATTTACAAAGTCTGCATTGTGCAATTTGTTTAATATCCTCTACAAACAGATGCGTATTTGTGATGCGGTTGAGATCGTTCTGCATTACCGCACCCACATCCTCCTCAGCACATCGTCCGTGGTGCCTCGCAGTATGGACGTTTGTATGCCGCGCTCCCTTTTTCACGCGTGCCAGTTCAAGCATGATATCCGAGAGCATCGGGTCTTGCGGCGAAAGTGGCACCAGCTGGCACCGCATTCGAATTTTGACTGCAAACACTGGGTCTGCGCATGCGGGACCCGCATCGTCTTTTGCAGGGAAAGTGACACGGT
>JAASGD010001460.1:0-10548 GCA_023334115.1 Globisporangium megalacanthum | reverse complement strand
GAGCAGGATGGCGCTGCGAGTGAGCGCGATGGCGGCGCTGCGAGTGAGCACGATGGCGGCGATGCGAGTAAGCGTGATGGCGGTGCTGCGAGTGTCGACGGCGAGAGTGAGAGTGTGGCGTGAGTAACGCCAGTGAGTGTGCGTGAGAGTTGCCATTTCGTGTAGTCGTGACCCCAATGCGAGCTGCCTCTTTGATTTGTGTGTGGGTCCAGTTCAACTTTTGATATCAATACCACGCAAGCTCTTGGGATGTGGCCCACGTGTCCAACACTTGGTATTGTTTCACTGGATAACATGCACCTGTTATGGGACCAAATCGGTGCTTTAGCTAGAAGCTGTGGTACTCTTGATAAAATGGCCATTTTCAGTTCGAGCGAACATGCTTTACGTACAACGTGAGTGTGTCAAAATCGATGCAATTTCGGTGAGATCCAACAAGTGAGTGACAACATGTTGGATGGCCTTAGCTTTGCCACAAAATGGCATGTAGCGTTTTTCAAGCGCAGGCTCCGCGCTTTAACGGGACTATAGTGAAACGAAGAGAGGTTTGCGAATTCACATGTGTTACGTAACACTTGTAATTTTTTTGAATTTCGGAAAAAAATTCCGCTGTAGATGGAGGGTTAACACGATACCTAGCAGCACTATTAGCACGATACCTAGCAGCACCGCTAGCACGATTCCTAGCAGCACAACCAGCACGATATCTAACAGCGCTATTAGCGCGACACCTAGCAGAATTATTTTCACGGTACCTAGCAACACTAGCTGCCTAGCAGTACCAGCAGCACTATACTTTAGTTTGGATACCCCATCAAACTTTAGATAAACCACCCGGCTAGTTACTAACGTAAAACACCAGATTATGGCATGCATAAGTTTTTGGCATAGTCATGTCTTTTTACCCAATAAAATTGAGTAAAATAGATTTTTCGACCACTGATTGGCCGAAATTTTGTTGGAGCAGTTTTTGGCCGAATACATCCACTCTCTCATTTGAATCGCATAAAAAACGGAGGCGCTATACTGCCAGCCAAGAAAGCGAGCAGTATCGCGACATGTTTGCTTAGCTCATAGACAGCAGCCGACGCGCTGTTCAGCCGGTATTCTTTCTCGTCTACCTTTAACACTGTTCTAGACTATTTTCGTTCAAAAGCCCAAACACTGGGCGATATGGTCAATGAAGACCGGCCATAAACTGATGTTGTCAAAAAATTAATTCTCCCAGATTTCGTTTGCTTTGCTTTTGCTTCATACAAACAAATAGACATTGCAGTCCTGTGACCACATGCTCTGCGAAAAGCAGATTTTTGTTACTATATGATAAAAGATCTCAATTCAGATGAGGGAATGTGAAGATATGGCATTTTTGCTAAGGCGTTCAATTTCATCCTATAACCTGGTGGTTACGTTGACCCTCCCTTCCCCGACGCTCCCTAAAATTGGATTAGGAAAAGTTGACATGTTTTACGTACAACATGCAAAAAAGAAATTTATACTTAATATTTGTGAACACCCGATCAAGTAGGACGCCTGCGCTTGAAAAACACGACACTCCATTTTTGGCTGTGTCTGCTCGCTGTTCGTGTCTGCCAACATGCTGGTCCTGGCATGTTTTATGTATTCATAAACATCACATTTTCTTCAAATCATGTTGTACATCCAACATGAGCAAAATGGCCCAGCTAGCAAGTGTACCACAGTGCGTCAGTTCTTTGGCACGTGTCATCAAGTGAAACATTACACCCTTTTGAAACCGATAGCCGGATGTACTGAACGAAGTGAAATGCAAGCAAAATGTATTGAAATTGGTTGTAGATGCGTGTACACGCATCATCTGAACGCATCATTCACTCAAAATCATCTGAGTCGCCAGCGTTGTCGCGGACGAATGACCGCCTGCTCATTGGCCTCCTCCCACTCGCTTGAAGCTGGGTGAGGATTGTTGTCCTCCTCACTCCAACTTTCAACAGCGTGTGCGCACGCAGCACGCTTGTTTGTGCGCGCTACCACTCGCGCAACCGCGCGCTCTACCTCCAGCGCAACGTCTTGCGCGTCCGGGTCGCGCACATCGTCCGCGCTCCCGCCCACCCCGCGCACGCCCACCGCTAGCACTTCCGCTCTACTCACATCCACCGCTTGCTCGTCCGGTCCGCGCTCGACCTCGTCGTGTGCGCGTTCGTCCTCGCCACGCTCGTCCAACTCGTTCTCGTCCACCGCAGACGCTTCGTCAGCTCTCGCGTCGCCCGCGTGGTCGCCATCGTTGTCGTCGGCGTCACTGCCTGTGAGCACGCTCTCGCCAAACTCGCCGCCAGGTCGGCGCCTGTGCATACCATGCCCAGTGTGAAGCTTTGGGTGGTTTGCGTCATGTTTTGCTGTTTGTGTCATATATTGCGGCACCTGTGAGTGGTGTTATTAGTGCGCATGCGTACAACCCAAAATAACAGCCCAGTCAGTCAGTAGCAAGTACACAGACGTACGAGCGCTCTGACCACCCATCCACGTTCACGCCTCCTACCCACTTCAAATAGTCTGACAAACACTCGCACGGAATCACCGCTTAGTTGCATTCTCGAAGCGGCGATATGAGCATCATGTTTGACATACAACATCCGCACCAGTCAGCATGTTACCACATACAACATGCGCTACTAAGAAAATTTTCATTTTTCAAGTGCAAGTACACATACTGTGAAACAAACTGGATTGTGTGTCAGCTCAAGCCTGTCCTCTCCGTCTAGCTCGTCTCAATACGAAGCACTGCGTTTGGTGAAGTTGCTCGTCAGGCCCCGCCGCCGCTAGTCGCCTCGTCGCGAATGTCATCACTAGTCGCCCCTTTCTGGACGAATTCGCCAGAGACTCGGCGCCGACCGTGTGCTCGCATCGTTCACCAATGACCACAGCACGAGCAGCATCTACCACGTCCGCAGTGATCTCTTTGTCGCATGTGCCCCTTGACTGACTCACGGTTCGTAGCTTGTGGCTTGCTCTTGCTGCGGGCTGACATGTTGACACAGGCACAACATCAGATACCATCCCGAGGTTGTACGTACAACATCACTAACATGCAACGCACCAGTGCTCGCGTGCTCGGCCGCCATAGTTCCCTTCAGCTTGCCGCCTCGTCCGTGCTCGGGTCTGTTGTCAGCGCTAGAGGTATGCTTACGCCCGCGATCGCTGTTTCGTTCGCGCTGGAGTCTGTCGTCGGCGTTAGCGCCCCCGTCAAAGCGTTCGCGAGCGCATGCTTCTTCATTGCGGTCTCCTTGTACGGCGTGGTCTTACGTGCCTTCCGATTCGCTTGTTTGGCCTACTGCATATCGTACTCGTCGCTACTTGCTCACCTTCCTGCTCGCCTTCTCCTCCTGTACAAACACAATCACGTAGTCAGCGTCTTGCGCATGAGTCCCAGGTGTGGCACGTGCAGTCGGCGGCAAACACTGCAAAAACTGCTCACCTTGCCGCGCAGCAATCTGGACTTGGTGGTTGCACGCGAAAATCACAAATGAGAAATGGCGCGGCGCGCGCACGCCACTCAAACTGTTTCTCCCTCTCGCATTTTTCGAACATACCTGGCACATCTCCTTGAGCCTCTTTTTTCACAGTCGCAATCTAACCCTGTGCATTTGGAGAGAATCGTTGATGTCGCCGTTTTCGTGCAAAATCGCGTTTGACTTGGGGTTTGTTTCGAAAAAAGTGTTTTCGATACATTTACTGTTACGACATGTTTTACGTAAACATGTCAACTTATCCAGCATGTTTGCCGTTACAACATCGGGGAAGGGAGGGTTAATTCAATTCTCTGGAATTTTCACGAATTGCTCTATTCCGAGATGAGATCTGACTAGGCCCAGCTCTTCTGAAAATATTCACTGATTTTTTAGTGTTCAGGTGACCTTCATGCGACCTTTTATCGATATTTCGACGGTTTTTTGTGAAACTGAAAATAATTTTAGGTTGTCCTACAGTGCGCCAAAAAAAACCAAATGATCTAAAAATTTTGCGTAAATCACTCACTTTTGCATCTAATATGACGCGCTTTTGTGGATCTGTCTGTCTAATCAAGGCGGTTAAGGAGATGTCATCAAAATCGCGTAATTTGCACTAGAAGAGGCATAACAAAAAATTGCTGATATATTCTCGTAACGATTTCGTTGTCGTCCCTCCAACACTTTCCGAGTCGATTGAAGACCCCGAGGTGGACGACAACCTACAACGGCGGATGGGCGACTCATAGGTGAGGCACGTTCTGTTGCCGCTACTGTTTGGCTCGAACCACTGGTGCTGCGTGTTTGTCGACGTGGTCGCAATGGAGATCCAGTACTACGACCCAATGATGTCAAGTTACACAGCGAGAGCATACCGCTTCGCATCTGAAAAGCTGCGGCAACTCTTGCCTCCTCGAGGAGCGGCTCAATTTCGCGTACGGGCGTTCATGACATCGGTTGGGTCTCAAGTAGACAACTACAACTGCAGGGTCCACGTACTACTCGCGTTCGAAGCCGCCGTACTGCGCTGCATGCCCTCCGCACCTTAACCAGACACTTTTGCAATACCTTCGCTACCGGTATCTGGTTTTGTGTGTGCCATGAACCGTGTAACAACCAAATCTACGTATGTCCATCCATTGTCCGTCCATCTGTACATGTGCGAGTGCTGTTGCAGTGTCTCTCTCACTGTGGCGGAGCCCACCCAAGCGAATGTGGGCAACGAAGTTGTCGACAAACGCCACCCAGCCACGCACGTGAGTTGGGCGTAGACTTATGCGAGCATCAACTGAGTTGCGCTCCTTTCTTGGTAGACCCTACTGGCGTGTGCCTCAAGGAAGACAGGTTGTGGGTGGCTGACGCCACTTTGGAGATATGGGTGTGTACAGCTACTTTGACAAGCTTGTTGGCAGCGGACACAACAAGCCTGCTGTAATTGCTATCACGTTTGAATTGTCTGCAGTTACTTTCAGAATTGGTTTCCGGGCCAAAATGAGTGGCGGTGGCGGTCTGGCTACTTCTCCCCTCCCTCCTCCCTCCCCACGCTTAAGAGCTATCTGGGAAAGTGTTATCAGGGCTATACTGCGAGTATACTGTGAGTATACCTGTACGCCCTTTCTGCGAGATCCGTCACATGATCCGTCACATGACGGACTAGGAGTTGCAAATGTACCGGATGTGCTCTTTTTGTGTCGAAGGGTGATGCGCCAGTCTGGTTCAAAAACCAGTGCCTTTTTCTATTATACCTTGACGGATATAAATCTGGTAGGTACAAACTTTAAAAAGTGACATGGGTTTCCAACCATATAGAGCACTTTATGTAAACCATTCGAAGCCTATCGATCAAGTCTACATATATCAAGCAACAGTGTCCAACACTTTTGCGTGACTCTAACCATACATTCGTGAGATTTTGTTCACCTTTTATTCGAGTCTAAAGTGCGCGTGTGATAGAGCGGCACTCAAATTTCTTGTCCCCTTCTTGACAGCCGCTACCGCAAAGTGGTCTTGCTCGCTCGAGTGCTCGCGAAGGTAGCCAACACGTCGCTCGACAGCAGCGGCGATAAGGAAAGATGCGCGGCGCTTGCTTCGCCGTCACCGCCACATAATCTGGATTGAGTGCTCGTACATGATCTTATCCTCAGCCACTGGCTCTGCTATTAACGCGTCGATCGCAGCTTCTACATCGCTCCGTGGCACGTTTGCCTGCTTGTACTCGACCAAGTGGATGCGCGAGTACACGTGCACCGCGTCGCGGAGCTTTTCCTAGATTGCGCGAAGCTGGCCGACCTCGTAGTACAAGCTCGTGAGCGCACGATCTGGGCCCGATTGCAGAAGACATGGTACGCGAACGTGCCGTGGCCACTCCGACGGTTCTGGGGCAAGCTCTCGGCCGCGCACAACGAGCTGTTGCGCTCGGGGACAGGCGGACCGCTACGAGACTCAGTGGTAGACAACACAAGCCGAACCATTGAGAGTTGCGCCAAGTTCTCGGCGCGAAGCAGCTGGACGTACGAGTTCGTGACACACCTCCCTCCCAGTTGGAGCCAGAAGCGCAAAAATTAACACTTAGTGAAGCTTCTTTTCGTCCAGCACCCGGCACTCGATTCACAGCGGCCCTTGCGGGATCCTCAAGCACCAGTCGTCGAGGCTGCTGACTCGTACCTGCGGTCGAGGACGTGGGATCACCACGACGAAGGCCACCTACGGAGCTGCGACCCGCGTGGTGATGTACCTCTCCAGTGCACTGGCTACAACACGCAGCCGACCATGCAAATGGAAGGCTGTTACGCACCGACCATCGGGGATGATGATGCTCTCGTCTGTGTCCAAGCGCATCCGGCCACTCACCGAATGCCACTACCAGACGACACGCGCTTCTACTTCAGAGACCGAGTAACGGCACAGTTTGGACGCTTCAAGGCCAGATGGAAAGGGGTGGAGAAGAGGCTCTCACAACTTGCCACCAAGACAGAAGGAAGGCGCAACTTGGAACGCCGGCAAGCGACCTGGCGGAAATACGACGACGCAGGGCCGGCAGTGCTCGAAGCCAGCTCCTTCGCGGCATGGCACAGGCACACAAGTGCTCTACCAGCTCACGACTCCTTCTTTCTCTACCGAGTACGCATTGGCGGCATGAACACCCACAGAGCGGACAGCGACACGCATCCAGACTGCCCGCTAAAAGATTGTTCCAGGCGAGAACGTGACTCGCTCCCGCACGTGCTTTGGAGGTGTGGAGTTGCGAAGAAGCTCTGGACGAGGGTACTCCGAGTATGGACCCGTTCCGACATCACAACATCGGAGCTGGACGGCTATCACCAGGCTGTTTTCTCACTGCGGTCGCCCCGTACACCCTTCAACGTGCGGACCGAGCTCCTGAAGCGAGTGCGGAGCATCCTCCCAAGTCACAGAGCTGCCTTCCAGCGAGCTTGGAAGTCAGTATGTGTGGCGACCATGCGACAGCTTTGGCGACACCGATGCGAAGAGGTGTTCGAAGTCTGCCACAGATCGATCTTTGAGAGGCGGGTGCGCTATTCCTACGCATTCAAGCAGACATGGGAACGCTGGCGGAACTGGCGGTCAGTCGGCGTGACCATGACGCTCGTGCAGTCTTCTCGCTCTTTGAGTCCAGCTTCAAGAACGGGGAGATGGGCGACAACGGCCAAGGGCCGGACGCACACAAAGAGACCGGCGAATGGAGGCTCTGGTTCGATGGTGGCTCCCAGGGAAACCCAGGATCACCGGTGCTGGTGCAGTGCTGATCCATGAGGGCGACGACGGATGGAGGATATGATGGGCGGCATACCAGTTTCTGGGCGACCACAGCACGAACAACAGGGTGGAGTACGCGTCTCTGTGCCTTGACATGAAGGAGGTCGAGGAACGAGGGCTATAAGCCATCACGATCATTGGCGACTCACTTCTGATACACCGACACATGACCGAAGGCGCACACGTCCGCGCTCGGCACCTCCGGTCTCACCACCAACGAGCACAAGAACTGATGGAGCGCCGTCGCGCCTTCAAATTCAAGCATACGTACAGGGAGTTCTACAAAATGGCCGACCACTTAGCAGATCAGGCAATGGCGAGACGATCAACCCGAGCGGTGAACTTCGATACGTCACATGAACCAACAGACGAACTTCTCGGACGACTCCTGTCCCTCTTGGCACAGGACCTCCGATTCAACCCCCACAGCACCGAGCTGACCAGCATCGGTGTCCAAGGGTAGCAGATGACGTGCGTGATGGAGATTTAGTCGACTCGGGTAGCAACCAGTCTTACGTATCTACCACGTAATGCACACTATCCTTAAAAAGACCTCGTAGTACAACTTGTCCTTTAGAAGCAGAGCGTCGCACGACTGCACCTCGAGCATACACACCTCCGCCACCCAGCTCTCTTGAATCAGCGTGAGTAGTTCTCCCCGCTTCTTCAGGAACGCGCAGAAGCGGAATAGCGCAGTATCGGTCGCTTCAGTACGTTGTGCGTCTTTCGGACCGAGCTGCGACATGGTGCTGAAGGCACTGACCACTCATGCGAGATCGCTTGTGAGAGCTACTTCGTCGTATCCCGCATAACCTTTTGGTAAATTTCCCGGAATGACAGCAGGACCTAGTTTACCGCCGCGACGAGCTCAGACACGTCCAAACGCGCGACTTCTGGCGCGGGCGACGCGCGCGGTGTCGACATGATCTATTTGATAACCACCGTCGTATCTGGCGAAATGGTCCAGCCGCGCTGCCGCGTTTCTGGCTTGAGAATCACTTGTTTGTACGCAAACGAGTCGCACTGGAGCTCGGGGAAGAACGCCTGGGACGCACAAGGCTCTGCGGCTGCTTTCTGCATGTAGTCGGCCGCTGGCGTGAATTCGATGCGCAGCAGACACCACGGCTGCAGCTTTGCGCTGGAACGGCTTGACCGTTCTGCGCTGTTTCTCAGATAGGAGACCAACGATCGATTGTGCAAAATGTCAGTGGTCTGGCAGCGGATTCGGTGAAAATTGATGGACAAGCGCATCAGACCAGGATGTGAGTGTGTTTGAGATCGAAGGTATCGATCTCAAACTCACGATCGATCGCACAGTCGACAACATCGACTCGACATATCTGGACCCTCCAATAATTGGAATCTCGTACTATAAATGAAAAAATAAATTGTTCCGCGATATATCGGCATTTTCACCATTTTTGAATTTATTATCCAGAGCTTCCCGCGCTAGGCGCGGCAGTCTGTAGTGTGAAAAAAGACACGGACTGACATGCATGTTGCATGAAAATACATTTTGAAAATGAACCTTTTATCGGATGCACCAATTTGAAAGGATTTGCAGGTTGTGTTTCCAGTGATGATTCTGTGGTTCCAGATGATGACGAGTACGACGCTTTGCTTCCGTTGGAAAAATGTATTGAGAGCTTCAAGCAAGCTCGGCAGGTGGGTCGCACAAAATATGATGTTTTTGAATTACAGCACATCTCACAAACAGGGACAGCGCATCAAGTTGCTTTATATTCAAAAATTTATCACACGCTTCGAGCACGCTCAATGGCTGACATGCAACACTTGACGAATTTGAACGATAGCACATCCACGCAAAAAGCCAAAGTACGTCGAGTTGCTTTCTTTTATACAATGCACGGCGAGCTTCGAGCACGCTCGGCGCGTGCCACGCAACACTTTATGACTTTGGCACAATTCGACGCCATCTATTCTACGAGCTCGCGTGTATCTCAAGTCTGCGATGTTGCATAATACAACATGTCGGTGTAAAGCCTGGTCCAGCATGTAAAAATACCAACAATGGTTCCTAAAGCTGTAATTGAAAAGGCCAAGCCTGTGGCCGACGCCCATACTAAGTATTTTGCATGTAAAATATTCGTCTTAGTGCATAGTGTAGGTTGTACGACGCTGAAATATATGTGTAATCCCTATGTGAAGTGCGAGACGATTGCCAAAAACTTCAGACTCCCACGTCAGGTACACGAAGATCTGAAATACCCCCATTAACCAGACACGCCGGTTGCTCGACACGCGCATCATCTTATTAGCGCAGCACGTCAGTTGCTCAATAATCGATATATTACTATACAATCGCGGTGTGCGTGTATGACGTTGTATGCTATGCGATGCTCATCTCGTTCGATTCTCGGATGGCAGTTGGCTGTGCAGCGACAACCACTAAAGCTAGGCCGCTCACTCTCACAGCCGCAGAACCAACCCATGTTCTGTACACCACCGCAGGTTCTCAGCTGCGCTCACTCGTTGCTGTGCGTTATTGTCCCGCTTCGTGTGAGCCGGTGCCGCCTCTCCCACTCCCAACACCGGGGCTGTGCCGCATTTTGTTGAGTAATACATTACCAACAGTTACGCTGAAAGTAACTCTCTAGAGTTTGAGTAGAACTTACTCAACAGCTACTGGCATATCCTCTAGGTCAAACACGTTTTGATAGAATATGAGTGTGGCTGAAAGCATTCAGCGCACATCTCAGAAGTCGCAACGCTCAGCAGACTGTGATCTGTGTGAAATAGTGACCCCCGGCCAGGCAGTTTGGAGATTTGATTTTATTACACTTTGTAGGATTAGGGTGCACCACATTAGGATCAGATTAGGAGATTATTAGTTTTACTAGGCCGCCCCTATTAAGTTGGGGGAACTGTATTCTCGCGTTCAAGACATCAAGACCACCCTCTCCCCAGCTTCCCCAGGCTCCGCCACTGCTCAAGACAGGTACCCCGGGTGGTGTGCGTGTTTGGTAGCTTGCTCGGCAGTGTGTTCTCGGGGTGCCGGTTTGGGTGTGCACGAGTGCGGTTGAGTGAGATAAGGGGCTGCTAAGCCTAAATATATCGGTCCCCTGGTAACCGCAGTCCGGTAATCCGTGTGTCCACACACATGCGTTTGTTCCCGTCCCCGGGGGCCCGTGCGCGGAGTTCCATATTGCGAGTGAACGGGAGAGTAAGGGGCGTGTGCCGAGGTGCTGTTGCCCCAAGAACGTATATCTGAGTACCAGGCGAGCGGGGAGTCGACGAGTGTGTCCTTTCGTACTGCCGCGAGTGAGAT
>JAASGD010001459.1:0-10574 GCA_023334115.1 Globisporangium megalacanthum | reverse complement strand
GCCGCTCTCTCTCGCTTGTCCACGCTCTCTGCAGTTGTCCCCATACTCCCTGGTGCCGTCCGTGGCAAAGCGTTGCTGTTGGGTGATCTCGTGGGCTCCAACAAAGCTCATGTTTTGAACTGACCAGCGTACACGTACTTTGTAACCAACTCTTAAGTTCGTAAGTCGAGCGTATCACTGCTTAAGTTCGCGAAAGCGAATTTTAACGTTTTCGTGCAAAATTGCGTTTATCTTGAAGTTTGTATGGAAATCGGCATTTTCCAAACATTACTGTTACCACATGTTGGACGTCCAACATGCGCTTTTTTCAGCATGTTAGTCAGTCCAACATTGTGGAATGGGGGGTTAAAGATCTATTCAACCGTGACGAGCGAAGGAACCAACCGAACCGGTCTGTCAACTGCCACATCACCCGTCCAGTGACTCCTTCCGATTCCGCTTGTCCACAAACCAACCTACCGCGACATCACCACACCAACTCGCCGAACAACAGCCCGAGCCATTCATGGCGACACCAATGCTCACCACCGAAGCGCTGGTGAAGATCGCCGCCACTGGGTTCACCGGCATCTTTGCCGGGTCCGCCGCCTACATCACGTTCGTGCAACACCCAGCCATCGTGGCTACAGACGACCTTGTTGTTCAAGTGCCGTTCTTCCGCGAGATGTACATGCGGGCAGCGCGCATGCAAGCCCCACTCGCTGTGCTCGGCGGAGTCAGCGCGCTGGTCGCCTACTATTTGGACAAGCAAGCGGCTCCGGCGCTGTCGTTGTCGCTGTCGTCAGTGCCGACACCAGCATCCACCTCGCCGTCAGCGTCGGCTTGGCTAGCCGGTGGTACGCTCATGATCGCGATCGTCCCGTTCACACTCGCGACGATGCTCCCGCTCAACCACCAGCTCATTGACTCGGAGAACTGCTTTGCGAACGGCAAAGCGTGGGTGCACGCGTCGCTCGCACGCTGGGCCAAGCTGCACAACGTGCGCACGGGAGCGAGTGTGGCGGCGTTCGCGTTCATGCTGGCGGGCTTGGCGCGTACGAACAGTGTGGTGTACTACAGCGCTTTGTGAGCTCTTGGACGCGTGAGCTACTTGAGTCTCCGCTCGAGAGTCTGTGATCAGCTAGTCGTGTTTATCAAGTCTGCTCGCTCGTCAGAGTAAAAGATACGTGACCAACGAAGAAGCAAACGAGCAGTGAGAGTCTCAAGGGCGGCTTGGCTTTGCCATTCATCCTGGTCGGATTGCGAACAGTTGTGTGTGCGTATAGAGGGCGATTGTCGACAACAAACCTGTGACTCGACGACGCACCGACATGAGACCAAGTCTCAAGAGGTATCAATACTGTAGCGCTAAAAACGAAGAATTGCTGTGTTTGGAGAATGGCAGAGAAAACGATGCCTGAAAGTGGTCGAGCGAGTCGGACGTCACTTGCGTCGTCGTTGCTGCGCCGCCGCAGCACACCGCCGTCCTCTTCGCGCTTCAGTCTGCTGCTGCTGGAGGACGGCGAGTACCTCCTCGATGTGCGATGCCTCGCGTTTGGTTGAGTGCTGGGTTGGCCGCCAGTCCGACCCAATCAATCCATCCATCGTCCACTTCTTGACGCACTCGCTGTTGCGCGCGCATTAGGATGTCGGCGTCGTCCGGTACTTGGAGCCCACACTCACCACCCACAGGTGCGCACTCGTGTCTCCCTACACGTCCATTTGCTACCGTTGTCAGTCTCAGCCACTCCACTCCGCACTCGCAGAAAAGTCCAGGGCCGCCTCAAGATCTGCACCCGTGGCTTCTTCTTCGTGCCCCAGGACGTCGCGCTTCCAGTACTGCGGTTCCCATTCCGCACCATGACCACAGAGCCCCGTGCCGAGTGCTTTGCCACGTTTGCAGCCGATGCGCCCGTCACGAGCAGCTTCGTCAGCGCCGCTGTCGAGCACATGTACCTGACGTTTGAGACGACACTCGTGGTCGAGATGAAGGAGCGAGGCGTCGACCACCCCTACGTGCACCGACAGACGAGCAGTAGCAGTGGTGATCCACCCGCCAAGTACCACTTCACACCCCTCTACTCGCGTCTTGAAGCGCTGCTCGCGACCGTGCACGTGATCTACGAAGTCGCAAAGCTCCCACGGCGGATGATGACGAAAGCAGACGAAGAGAGCTTGCTCGCGACCGTGCTGGCGCCACGCCTTGCGAGCGCGTTGGACTTTGATACGAGTCTCCTCGTGGACTTTCGTGAGAAACTGCTGCTGGCCGCCCCTGAACGCGTCGACCGGGTCGAGCCGCTCCTCAAGTACCCCGGCTGTCTCATGCTCACGACGCTCCGCCTGTACTTCCAGCCCGCGCAGCTCAACAACGTACGGGACCCGGTGCTCAAGTGCGAGTACGCAGAGATCACGCACATTTGGAAACGGCGGCACTTGTTACGGCAGACGGGCCTCGAAGTCGTTGTCACGTCCGGCGTGAGCTTCTTCTTTGCGTTTCACTCGCGCCAGGCACGTGACGATACGTACGCAACGATGGTCGACCAGCCGGGCTTGGAGCACTGTCGTCGCGATGACCTCGAGCTCACAATGCGCCAGTGGCAGCGCCGCGAGCTCTCAAACTTTGACTACCTCCAGTTTTTGAACAACGCGGCTGGGCGGACGTGCAACGACTTGACGCAGTACCCCGTCTTCCCATGGATCTTGAGCGACTACACGAGCGACACGCTCGATCTGACCGACCCCCGCGTGTACCGGGACCTCTCTAAGCCGATTGGCGCACTGAACCCGGACCGCCTGGCGTCCTTCACGACGCGGTACGACGCGATGCCGCGTGGGGACGAGGCCGAGGGCATGCCACCACCGTTTCTGTACGGGACGCACTACTCGACGCCAGGGTACGTGCTCTACTACCTGGTCCGCATGGCGCCGCAGTATATGCTGTGCCTGCAGAACGGGAAGTTCGACGCCCCGGATCGTCTCTTTCGCAGCCTCGAGAAAGCGTACGAGGGCTGTGTGACGAACCACGCGGACCTGAAAGAGCTCATTCCCGAGTTCTTTGACGAGACGGTGCCGCCGCACGAGTGGCTCTGCAACACGCAGCACTTGGACTTTGGCGCGACGCAGAGCCTCGACCGCGTCGACGACGTCGAGCTCCCACCGTGGGCCCACAAGGACCCGCGTGCGTTTGTCCGGCTGAACCGTGCAGCACTGGAGAGCGAGTACGTCTCGAGTCACTTGCACGAGTGGATCGATCTCATCTTTGGCTACAAGCAACAAGGCGACGAAGCGCTCCGAGCTCACAACTGTACGATGGTCGCTACAGGAGGGGGACGTGTGCGTCTACACTGGCTAACGACCGATGCATTGCTGTGTCAGTGTTCTACTATCTCTCGTACGAAGGAGCCGTGGATCTCGAGACCGTGACGGACCCGGTGGAGCGGTGCTCGCTCGAGTCCCAGATCCAAGAGTTCGGCCAGACGCCAAAGCTGCTCTTCTCGACGCCGCATCCGTCTCGGAACGCGAACAGCAGCACGGTTGCGATCGCGACGCCCGACTTACTGCCGTCTCCTCGCGTTCGGCAGCACCGGGTCCGGCGGCTCACGTACCCTCCTCCTGGTGTCGCACGGAGCCGCCACCTCGGACGACGAACAGTCGAGCTGACCTCACTAGCGTTCGTCGGCGATGATGAGTCTGACGACGACAACACAGAGACGAAAGTCGTGAAAGTGAAGCCCCGTCGGTCGATTCCGAGCAGCATCAGCTTCATGTGCTTCCAAGGGCCACTCGAAGGCCTCCCAAAAGCGATTCCGTTCCCGTCGCATCTCTGGCACGGTATCGGCATGGGTGGAGGCAACTGGAAGCCGGCCAAGCGGTGGAACTGGAAGCAGAAGATGAAGGTCGCGGACCGCGGGAAGCCGCCGGACTGGAACTGGGTCGAGTCGCTGACGTCCACGCTGCACGCTGGCGAGATCACGTCCGCAGTGCTCTCGCGAGACGACGCGACGCTGTACTCTGCGTCGAAAGACAGCAGTTTGAAAGCGTCGAGGACCACTGATGGTGTTGTCCAGCGCACGGTCTCGTGCAAGTTTGCGCTCTCGTGCTGTGACGTGACCCCGGACGAGCGGCTCGTGCTCATCGGGTGCTGGGACAACCGCGTGTACATGCACTCGACTCGGACAGGCCGAGAGCTCGACAGCGTGCTCGCCCACTCGGACGGCATCTCTGCGATTTGCGTCATCGGGAACCGGTTCCTCACGAGCTCGTGGGACTCGACAGTCAAGCTGTGGCGGTACACACCAACTTTCATCATGGCGAACCCAGTGCAGACGTTCACTGAGTGCGCCGAGTCGGTGTTGTGTCTCGACACGAGCGCAAATGGCGCGTTCGGAGCAGCAGGGACGCGCAACGGACACGTCTATCTCTTCAACTTGACGGCGCCAGCGTTCCACCGTGACGTGTTCGTGAGTCAGCTGCGTTGTGGGGACGTCGCAGCGGTTTCGTTCGCTTCGGACAGCAGCTCGTTCGTTTGCATCACGATGGAGAACGAGCTGCGGCAGTTCAACCTCGCAGGCGAGCAGCTCTACAGTATGGACATGCGCGCGCCAGGCCAAGTGCGGTAGGTCTGAGTGTGTGAGTTTTGCTCTTAGAGTGGTGGTTCACGACGACGATGACTCACGCTTCTGTGCCATGAAACAAACGCTCAGGTGTTTCGAGAGCGATGGCGAGTACGCAGTCGGCGGGACCACGAACGGCCGGATGTTCTTCTGGAAACTGCACGAAGAGCCCGGGAGCGAACTCGTGTGCGAGATCCCGAGCGCGCACGACACAATCATCTCGTCGCTGGCCGTGAGCGCAGACGGGTCGGCGATCGTGTCGGGGGCGACCGACGGCTCGGTGCGCGTCTGGCGGCTCGACGCTACGTTGGCGAATGGGGAGCTCGCTACGAAAGCCGATGCGTCGTCGATGCGGAAGACTTCGGTCCCACGGCTGCTGGTTGCACCGTCCGTGTCCGTTGAGACCGCGTCTGTGAATGTGGAGCCGAAGCCCGAAGCAGCACTAGCTGCTGCTACGAAACTCGCAAAGTACGAGTCGTATGTCTCTCGGGAGTTCCGGGACCTGGCCGAGTACCGTCCACTGAGCCACTTCTTTCGGCCCGACGCGATGGAGGCCGAGGCCCACATTTACTATGAAGGGTGAGAACCGCAAACTAGATGCTTAATGAAGATGGTGTCGAGTGGTTGCTTCGCTTTCTGTTCGCGGTCAAGAGTTTGAGTTCATTGCTGAACCATTGTCGGCGAGACGTACACCTTTTTTCGCTCAAGTGTTGGGATTTCCAAATGAAATGTTGGCAATTCGGCTGGAGTGTTGGAAACCGCAAAAATGGATACTTTCACTCCTGATCCGATTTGCAAGATCATTGTTTTTCGATTGTGAGTCGTTAAAGCACTCCACGAAGAGTCGCGGTGACGTAACCCACGGAATAAAATGTCAAAAACGCATCGAAGATTTGATGTCCAACACTTCATGTGAACAACCAACACTTCATGTGAACAACCAACACTTCATTTGGAATCTCCAACACCTGAGCGAAAAAAGGTGTAGTGCCAGTACTGTTTTAAGATGGGCGGATTTCAAGTTCTCGGATTCATTACCGGTAAATTACGGCGGTAACTGAGCGTGCGAACCAATTGATCGTCAGTATCGGAAAAATACAAAACCCAAATCCACACGACTCGGCGCCTTCCTCCTGCCTTTGACCACCATGGACGAGCCACTGTACGACGAGTTCGGCAATTACATTGGCCCGGAGCTGCGCAGCAGCGACGACGAGGACTCGGACGCTGAGTCGGAGCGCGACGAGGCCTCGGACGCGGCATCGGACGATGAGGTGGGTGACTTGGCGTTTGTATGGGCGACCATCGCCTCTCTTTCGCTCAGTAGTATGTGTGTGTGTGTGTGATGCTGACGCGTAATGCATTGTGACGGAGCAGCGCAAGCCGCGCTATGGCTACGACCTAGAGGACTTGGGTGCGTGTGTGTATGTGTATACAAGGCGTTTGGAAGGGAAAAGGGGTGAACTGGGTTGACTCCCAGTGCGTGTGGGATGTGATACTCGACAGACACGGCGCGGGACGTGGACGCCATGACGCTGCACAGCGCAGAGCAGGAGGACGGCAGCGCCATTGTGCTGCACGAAGACAAACGCTATTATCCGGACGCGCACGAAGTATACGGCGACGCCGAGACGCTCGTGATGGAGGAGGACGCACAGACGATCGAGACGCCGATCGTCGAACCCGTCAAGATCAAGTCCTTCTCTATGCTGGAGAAGAGCGTGCCCGAGACCACGGTATGTGTCTGTATACTGGATGGATACGTGTATACTGACTGGCGTCGTCCGTATATACTGACCCACCCTTTTTTCTCTCCTTCGTACTTAATCGGATCAGTACTCGACCGAGTTCATGACGTCGCTCATGGACCACCCGCAGCTGCTCCGTCACGTCGCTGTGATTGGCGATTTGCACCACGGGAAGACGCTGTTCTTGGACCTGCTGATCCAGCAGACGCACGTCACCAAGTGGGACCCGTCGAAGGAGCGACGGTACACCGACACGCGCCAGGACGAGCAAGAACGGCGCGTGAGCGTCAAGAGCACGCCCGTGTCGCTCGTGCTCCCGTCGTCGCGGGGCAAGCACTACCTCGTGAACCTCCTCGACTGTCCCGGCCACGTCAACTTCTCGGACGAGTCGACAGCTGCGCTCCAGGTCGCTGACGGCGCCGTGCTGGTTGTTGACGCAATCGAAGGCGTCATGATGAACGTGCGTTCTTGTCTGACGTGGCGACATGTGGCTGCGACGGAGTGACAAACATTGACGTAATCGTGTTGTGAATTGGTTGACTGGCGACGTAGACGGAGCGCCTCATCAAAGCGGCGCTAAAGGCCCACGTCCCGCTTGTGCTCGTGGTCAACAAAGTCGACCGTTTGATCGTCGAGCTCAAGCTCCCACCCGCCGACGCGTACTTTAAGCTCCTGCATACGATCGAAGAAGTGAACGCAGTCGTCGCAGCCCACACGCCAGCAGGGTACTCGCAGCCGCGGCTGTCGCCGGAGCTTGGCAACGTCTGCTTTGCGTCTGGCCAGCACGGGTGGAGCTTCACGCTCGAGTCGTTTGCGCAGCTATACGCCGAGACGCACCCAGGGATCGCCGCTGCTGACCTCGCTCCGCGGCTCTGGGGCGACAAGTACTACAGTCCGCAGACCCGGACGTTCAAGAAGACGATCGTACGTCGCCCTAGCGTATACTAACGACCCACTCGTGGCTACCGAACGCTCACTACACGCTCTTGTGTCTTGCCAGCCGTACGAGAACGCCCCGCGGTCGTTCGTGCTCTTCATCCTCGAGCCGCTCTACAAGATCTACGCCAAAGTGCTGAGCGAAGACGCGTCGCAGCTCGCGACGTCGCTGCGCGCCATGGGCCTGCGCTTGCGCAAAGAGGAGCTGAACCTGAACCCCCGGCCGCTGCTCAAGCTCGTGCTCGCGCAGTTTGTCGGTAGCACCACTACTGGCTTTGTCGACATGGTCGTGCGTCACGTGCCGTCGCCGCTCGAGACTGCCAAGACAAAGGTCGAGACGCTGTACACTGGAAGCCACGCGAGCGACCTCTCCGTGGTCCAAGGCATGCTCGCGTGCGACCCGAAAGCGCCGCTCATGGTCAACATTGTGAAGCTCTACTCGTCCCCGGACGGCACGACGTTCAGCGCGTTCGGCCGCGTATACTCGGGCGTAGTGACGCAGCACCAGCGCGTGAAAGTGCTCGGCGACGCGTACAGTGCGGACGACGACGAAGACATGAACGCCCGGACCGTCGATAGCACGTGGGTGTCGCAAGGCCGGTACCGCGTCGAAGTCACGCGCGTGCCAGCCGGGAACTGGGTGCTGCTGGATGGCATTGACGCGTCGATCACCAAGAGCGCGACTGTCACAGACGCGGACGCAGACTTGCTCCAGGACGACGACGTTGGGATCTTTGCGCCGATCCAGAGAGCGTTCGGGACGACGGCGACCGTGAAGCTCGCGGTCGAGCCGCTGAACCCCGCCGAGCTGCCCAAGATGCTCGAAGGGCTGCGCAAGATCAGCAAGAGCTACCCCCTCGTGCGCACAAAGGTCGAAGAGAGCGGCGAGCACGTGATTCTGACCACAGGCGAGCTCGCGAGCGACTGCGTCTTGCACGACTTGCGCCGCATGTACGCGGAGATTGAGATCAAGGTCGCAGATCCGGTCGTCGCGTTCTGCGAGACAGTGGCCGAGACGTCGTCTGTACAGTACGTTGCGAGTGTGTTTGAGTGGGGGGAGTGGGCTTCTTACTATATGCGAAGGTCCGTTGTGAAGCTTACTGGCTGGTCTGTCGCAGGTGCTTTGCTGAGACGCCGAACCGGAAGAACAAGCTGATGATGATTGCTGAGCCACTGGACAACGGACTGGCGCAGGACATTGAGGCGGGGGTGATCAAGCTCGATGTGCGTTGCGTCGTGGCTACTGGACGCTGTCAGACGCACTCGTAGCTGTCGTTAGGACTCACTGATTCTCTCTCTCGCACCCACTCACTTCCAGATGAACAAGAAGGACATTGCCGGGTTCTTCCAGTCCAAGTACAACTGGGACGTTCTCGCTGCGCGGTCCGTGTGGGCGTTCGGCCCCGAGACGAATGGCCCAAACGTGCTCCTCGACGACACGCTCTCGACCGAAGTGAGCAAGCAGTCGCTCGCGCAGATCAAGGACAGTATCGTCCAGGGCTTCCAGTGGAGCTGCCGTGAAGGTCCTTTGTGTGACGAGCCGATCCGGAACACGAAGTTTAAGATCTTGGACGCGACGATCGCAGCCGAGATGATCCACCGTGGCGGCGGACAAGTGATCCCGACGGCTCGGCGTGTCGCGTACTCGGCATTCCTGACCGCAACGCCGCGGCTCTTGGAGCCTGTGTACTCGGTCGAGATTCAGTGCCCGGCCGACACGGTCTCGTCGCTCTACCAGGTGCTGAGCCGCCGTCGTGGGCACATTACGCACGACGCACCGAAAGCCGGCTCGCCGCTCTACACTGTGCGCGGGTTCGTGCCTGTGATCGAGTCGTTTGGGCTCGAGACAGACCTGCGCGTGTTCACGCAGGGCCAAGCGTTCATCTCGCAGGTGTTTGACCACTGGGCTGTCGTGCCGGGCGACCCCCTGGACGCGAGCGTTGTGCTCCGGCCGCTCGAGCCAGCGCCCGTGAACGACCTCGCGCGGGAGTTTATGATCAAGACGCGCCGCCGCAAAGGGCTCAGCGAAGACGTGAACGTGAGCAAGTACTTTGACGAGCCCATGCTGCGCGAGCTGGCGAAGCACGAAGTGGAGCTCCAGCATTTGCTCTAGGGCGAGCGGAGTGGGGGGATGAGAGAGAGGCGTAGCTACTGGAGGCTCTAGAGCGAGTTCAGAGCAGTCGTCGAGGGGAGAGTGTTCTTGATGACGACAACCTTACCTAGTCAGTGGGATAGCAAAGGTACTGGTACTGAAACAGAAGCTAAGACTCTCAACAAGCAGCTTGGAGGTGGGCACCACACTCGTCAACGAGATGTCGTCTCGTAAGTGGCGACTTTGCTCCAGCACCTCTTCTGGTGGAGAGACACGAGTGTTGCAGTGGTTCCAGCTTCACAACGATCAGAGGAGTGTGTCGTCTGTTTAGCTGATAGGCGCTGTCCAAACTGATGACGTCTTGCGCTTGTCGTGAGAGCCTGGGAGAGTCTGGAAGCTCGTATGAGAGGGTCGAGAATCAAGAGTTCGAGCGGCACGAGCGAAGCTGGCGTGTAATGATGGCGTATATTGGGGCCATCATGGTGATCTAATTAATGCTCAGTTCTCGCAAGTCGCGTTCTCGTTCCTTGCTTGAGTATACTCCTCCGTCCCAGAAGTAAATGGCCAAACGGAAATGTCCCTTTATTCACATTTTTTGCGGACGAGGTTGCTCGTCTTCCTCATATGATCTTTGAGAACCAAAGGTACCCACAAGTAGAGAAACATTTGCGCGTCAACTGGTTGATTTTGTGTGGTTCTTCGAGGCAATAGCCGACATATTGGCAAAACAAACATCATTTTTTTACGTTTTTGTTGGACAAGTGGCATTTAGTTCTGGGACGGAGGTACAGTAGTAGCAGTCAGCAGCCACCTACTTGTTCGCGCGAGCGAACGGCGCAACAGTGCGACGACGACGTCAACAAGTACAGAGCAGAATGGCGATGGTGTTAATCTGGCTGGCTTCACTTGCGGATTAATTAGGCTCGGTTTGACTTGGCTCGGCTCGCGCTTGCAATACGCAGAAACACAGTCAGTTGCTCGCTCTCCCGACCTTCAAGCGTGCCTCGGTGGTTGTTTGTCTGCTCGTCGCGGCTGAGTAGCCAGATATACCCGATACAAAGTGACTTCTGACCTTCTAAAGCGCCGCACCTCGTTCCTGTGCAGAGCTCTTGTCAACACTGTGTGCTCTGATGTACGCAATTCTTCGACTGGTGCATTGGCTCTCAGCCGCACTCTCGCCTCACGCCTACGTCCTGCTGGCAGGTT
>JAASGD010001458.1:0-10582 GCA_023334115.1 Globisporangium megalacanthum | reverse complement strand
GTTTTTTTTTTTTTTACTAAAAACGAATATTTCAGCTAAAACGATTATTTGGTTTCGCCTAAAATCTGTTGATTCTAAATCGATTATTAGGTTTCGTCTAAAATCGCTGTTCTCCCTTCCTTTCATCTCTACCACATCTCTAAAACCGATCTAATACGTGGCACTCCGTGTCAACATCCAGTGTAGTGAGCTGAGGATGGCAAGGACGGTTGCGCTCGTCCTCGTTGCGGGGGCGGTCCTGGCGCTCTCGGCCGGTGCGTTCAACCCGCTTTCAGCGCTCTCGGAGCTCGTGCCGCCGGAATTCAGCTTTGCGCAGCTCTCGGACGCCATCAGCAGCGGCGACACGGACTGGCACGAGCTCGGAACGGCGCTACACGCCGCGGGCAGTGCCACGCTCGAGTGTGTGCGCCTGTGGCTCGTGTTTCTCGCACTAGCCGCTGGGCCGTTGCTACGCGGAGCTGCAGTCATGGCCGAGACGCTGCTGCCGCACGTGATCACACTGCTGCGCGCAGGTGCTGCAGTCGTCGTCGAGCTGGAGCCCGCGTACCAGGCGGCGCTCGCGGTCGTCGCACTCGCCGTGGTCGTGGGCGTGCGCAGCGGCTTCTTCCGTCGCGTGCGCGTGCGCTACTTGCTCTTCAAACGCAGCGCAGAGCTGCGCTACCGCTCGTTCCTGGCGTCGCTCAGCCGCTCGTCGCGCACGGCGGTCGTGCTGCTGCCGCACGTCGCGTTCTTCGCGACCGCATCCGTGCTGCTCGCGTACGCGCCCGCAGCAGTCGTCGACGTGTGGGACAACGAGGCGCTTTGCAGCTGCTTTGCGACCGGCTACCCGCTGCTGCGCACAGTCCTCGTCATCCGCCACCGGCGGCTCTACGCGAATCGCCGCTCGTCGTCGGCACCTGCGACAGGAACCTCAACAGGCGCGACACCGTCGGCCGTGCGTCGTCGCGTGTTGACTACGAACGCGGCGGTTGCTACGAGCGCAACAACTGGCGCGCGGTTCACGCGCTCGCGCAGCCTCGAAGAGCTCGTGTGGAGCGAGTGGCGGCCGTACGAGACGATCCTCAAGTACTGGGTGCTCTGGTCGTTCGCGGGCTGCGTCACGAGCGTCGTCTCGCTCTTCCTCCCGCAAGTCGTCCTCGCCCTCGTGACAGCGCCGACGTACGTGCGCACCCTCTTCCTCGCGTGGATCCACTCGCCCGTGACACGGGGCGACATTGCGCTCTACACGCTGCTGAGTCCCGTGCTGAACCCGTACGCGAACCGGCTCCGTGACGTCGGTGCGAGCGCAGCCGGTGCAGCGAGAGGCGCGACAGGGGACACGGAGGCCGCGAGCTTTGTCATGCGCACGCTCGTTGCGCTCCGTGTGCTCCCAGAGCATCGCGTAGCGCTACTCCAAGACCTTTGGTCGCAGGGCCCAGCGCTCGCGGGGCTCCTCTTTGTCTTCACGCCCGGGTTTGTCACTGCTCGCGGGTGCACGCTCGTGGGCTTTGGCTTCCCTGCGTACGTGACGATGGGAGCGCTCGCTGAGAAGACGACGCGGCGGTACGAGTGGTGGCTCAGCTACTTTTGCGTGGCTGTGGGAGTGGACGCGGTCGTGACTGCGGCCGCGACTGAGCTCGCGTGGCTCCCGCTCTTCTACCACGCGAAGCTGCTGCTGCTCCTGTGGCTCCAGTTCCCGTACTTTCGTGGCGCGCAAAAGATCTTTGACACGAGCTTCGCGAGCGTGTTTATCGTCCCGGACGAGAAGGCGGACGCGTGAGTCGGAGCTCAAGATGACAAGGACGGGGTCTGAAGGCCTCAATCTGTGCCATTGACGGTAGACTTTCGCTCCGGTCGAAGGAAGTCGAGACGAGTGAGTGAAAGCGACTGGAAGGAGTAAGTAGACGTGAAGAGAGGTAGGTAGTTGGGTAGGCACCGCAGACACAGTGGGGTTGTATCAGTCAGTCAGTCAGTCAGTCAGTCGATCTATCTGGTCGTAGAAGACGAGAAGGCGAGCCACACGCAAGCCCAGGGTCGCGATCTGAAACAAAAGAGCAGTGAAATGGAGACGACAGGCACCCGCCGCCTCCTACGCCTCTGCGTTGTTGTCGCCCTGCTCCTTGCGCATGAGCTCGTGGATCCGGCGTAGTTCGCTCATGCGGTCGAGGATCTCGCGCTCGATCGGCGCGGCACTCGCTGGCTTCCCGAGCGCCATCATCTCGCTCATGAAGCTCTTGCGTTGCTCGATTTCGTCGAGCACGAGGTCGTACATGTCCTCGAGCTGCGCGAGACGGTCCTTGGGCTTGCGCGCACCAGTGCGGAGCGCGTTCGCGTGTGCGAGCTCGCGGTCGAGCAGCTCTACGATCATACCGGCAGTGGGTACCAAACACCCCACGCGTGCATTCGTGTCAGTAGGGCTACAGTGAGAGGGGGAATGGAGAGCTACTGTCTCTAGGAGGGGACCACGCACCCGATCCCGGCAGCAGTTCTCGTGGCAGGATCGAGCCCTGGCTGTACTGGAACTTCTGCTGCAGCTTCTCCTTCTCGACGTTCGGCTTCTTCCTAGAGGCAGTCGAGCGCTCAGTGCCATAGTTCACACGAGTGTGCCACTCTCCTGCAACGCGACGCACTTGATCCCGGATACGCGGTAGGCTTCCATCTCCCGCTTGATCACATTGATCTCCTTCTCGATCTCACCGAACGGCTTTCGACGCACACTGCGGTGGTCAATCGGGTGCAGCGCTTCCGCGTAACAGCCGCTCGGGCGGCCAGAGAACGACGGTGCTTTGATCGCTCGATCGGACACTTTCGCGGCCAGCGCGTGGGTTCTCGAGTCGGCGGAGGTTGCGCCGCCGCCTGGAATGAACGGCACGAGCGCCTCTGCTCGTGGTTTCATCGTCAGCTCTGTCGTCACGGTAGAGACGAAGACGTGAGTGGGCGCCGAAGCGACAGGTGCTGACAGAGCGAACTCTTCCGTACTGACACCACACGCTTCGAGACGCACTCGGGTAGACGATCTTCGGCTTCTGGTTCCCGCAGTAGAGCTTCTTGAGCAACCGCCCGGCCTCCGTGTCGCTGCCGAACGCTCTGCAAAAAGCAGGCAAGCAAACGACGTTGGAGCGGTCAGTCTCCATGCTGAATGCTGAGGTTCCGGATGAGAGACCACCAGTCCACTCGGCGTGTCGGCCGCACTTCCAGGACTCGGTGCAGTCAGATCTGCACGGAACACCACGCAGTTAGGAGAGCGAGTGCGAATTGCGAGCGGTACAAGTCAGACATGCTGGCAGCACCTCCGCTCGGTCGTGGGCTCCTGCTCCATGGCGCTGCACAGTTGCTCGCGTAGTGGGTGCCCTCCTCTCCTCGTGCGCTGCTTTCTAAATAGATGGCTACAAAGTAGCCATGTTCATTTTGACTGGACCTTGTCGTTGTCTTGATGCCGCCCAACCATACAAAAACGCAGTGTCAACAATTCGACCGCTTTTCAAGATGAAAGCGTCCATTATTTCTGCGCGGCGTCGCCACTCTTTTGATGTCCACCATTTCCCATTCGCCTTTCTTCACCAACAATCAACCCGTGACGATCGATGGCCGAGCGCTGGCTCCCAGCCCTGCGGCCCTGGTGCCTCCACCTCGCAGGCTGCGCGACCTTGACAGCGGAGCGTGACCCGCGCGACGAGAGCGGCGCCTCCTGGCTGCTCTCAGTGGCGCTGGACACAGACAGCGCTGACGGGCTACTCACAAGCCGCGAAGCGCTCGGACTCCTCGCGATCGTCGCGCGCGTGGACTTGCATGGCTGGCAGCTGCTACTTGCCGACTTTTGTGGCTGCGCACGCGCGAGTGACGCTGTCAGCGAGGTGCGTGTGATGCCCCGTGTGCTCTTTGAGAGCCCACCGCCGTCGCCGCCAGTGGACCCGGCGTTTTCGTTCGACGCTGTCGCATTGCGCCGACTGCTGCTGCCAGCTGCGCCTCCGAGCGCCGAGTGCCGCGCTGCTGCGCGCCACTTGCTGCGCCTCATGACGCCTGCAATGCGCGAGGCGTTTCGGCAGAGCAGTGCGTTCCGCACCCGCGCGACACTCGCGTTTGTGCCGCCGGACCGTCTCCGTGGCGGACCACGGCGGTACTTTGAGAGCATCCGGAGCACAGTCCAGGCGCTCGCAGCGTACCAAGCACAGTGTGCGACCGCGAACCGAGCGGACGAGGGCGTAAACATGGAAGACCAGCTGCTGCTCGACCCGCTTGCGCTCGAGCTCGACCGCTGCGAGCTCGACCTCGCCCGCGTGAAGCCGCGTGACATTGTGGGGTCAAGCGACGTCCTTGCTGACCTTGTCGCACTCGGCGTGCAGCCGTTCCCGGAGCTGGACTTGAGTCCGCAATCTGCGCTCTCGACGCTCCCGCTCACACGGGCCGGTGCGATCTTTGTCGGTCTCACGAACGCTGAGGCAGCGACTGCAGCCGTGCACCAACGGCCCGCTCGCGTGTTCTCCGAGAAGACGAGTGCGCTCGTGGTCTCGTCCAAGTCCGTGGAACCAGCAGAGCCGTCTCGGAGCCACCGGCGGCGCTTGCAAGCGCTCTTCTCGGCGCTCGCCGTGTCGCAGGACCTCAAGACCCTCCGCGTTTCGAACGTCCTTGTGAACGACAATGCGAGCGCTCGGCGACACAAGTGGCGCTGGCTCACGTACGCGCTCTTAAGCCACGACGCGCACGCGAGCGTCGAGTCGCTCACACTGGAAGACAGCAACTTTGGCGCAAGCGACATGCGCGCGATCGTGAGTGTGCTCGCGTGCAAGTACCCGGCCCACACGCTCTATGACCGCGCGAGTCTGCTCGACTTCTTTACGCCCGACCCCACTGCCACGAACGCACGGACTGCTCCAGCGTCGTCAACGACAGGGAGCTTCTCCTCCTTCTCCTCCTTCGCCTCGTCTTCTCCTGCTGTTGCGTACGCGCCCATGTTTGCAAAGGACAGCTTGGCGTCCCAGTTTTTCCAGCGGCCGCGTGAGCCAGGAGCTGAACTCTTGCTGGACAACGACGACGACCCGCTCGCTGTCGACGAGGACCTCGGCTGCGTGCACCTCGACGCTGGTGATGTCGTGTATGTGAATCCATTTGACGTTACAGAAGAGATGCCCGAGACGCTGAAGCTGTCGATGAGTGCAGCGTTCCCAATCATCCGGAACGACACGCGCTGTCCGTGGATCGACATTGTCGTGCCTGGCTATGGGTACTGTGCTGTACCGCGTGCACTCGTGAAGCGCATTGTGACGCGTGCCGACACTGGCGACACGACGCCTCGCAAGAGCTCGCTCGAGACCGGGTACCACGGCGCAATCAAGTCACTGACGCTCCGGTTCACGACGCTCGAGCAAGTAGACGACCTGCTCCTGCCATTGTTCAGGTACCTAGGGCCGCAGCTGGAGGCTGTGGATCTGAGCCACTTGGTGGCGCTCGCGCCAGAAGACCTCTGCCGCATCATCAGTCTCTGTCCGCGGCTCACTGGCATGGACTTTAACGTCTCGGAACCACACGGAGGCCTCCTCGCACTCGCACAAGCGTACGACGACGGCCGCTGTCGCGTTGAAGAGCTCTGTCTCGTCGAGTGCCAGACGTACCAGCATGTTGCGCCGTTCGTCAAGAGGCTCGGGGACCCGAGTAGCGCGATCGCAAAGGCACTGAGACGCCTCACGTTCGACTCGGTGCACGAAGACGAAGTGCTGCCAGAGGAAGCGCTTAACGCGGTCGCTGCGATGCTGCAGACGAACAACACGCTCGAGTACGTCGAGCTCGACGTGTTCCCGGAAGTCGCGCGCTCAACATGGCTCCAACTGATTGCGACAGACGGCAAAGTGCTGCCGGTCGTCAAGACGCCGCTGCCGCTCGAAGCGCGGGTCGCATTCCTATCCGTGGTCCAGAGTGGCAGCAGCAGCAGCAGCAGTTTGCCACCAGCGACGAGCCAAACGCGGCTCGAGAGTGGGAATGACGCGAGTGGGGACTCTCGGAGGAATCTGGGCGACCTGCGCAGCCTCGACCGCGACGTCGTCCGGCTGATCTTTTTGTTTGCGGCCGAGCCCAAAACGCGCACTGTGTGTCTCCAGGTGTTTGAGCTCGAAGCGGAGGACGAGTTTGAGGACGTAGAGGACTTTGAGGACTTTGGCGACGACGAGGAAGGTGAAGGTGAAGGTGACGGTGAAGATGGCGACAACGAAGAAAGCGAAGATGATGATGACGACGACAGCGGCTTTGAAGACGTGTCGGACGAAGAGAACTGAACCCGAGGTGGTTCGTTGCGTTCGTCTCTGGAGGAGGCAAGAAATAGTGGTTGGTAGTCCAGCAGGAATCTCTGGTTCCCAGAGTCTGGTACTTCAGGTACACTCAAGTACTTACTGTACCGGTACCAGAAGAAGTATTCCGCTGGCCGATTTCTTCCTGCGTTCCCTCGATATCCGCACTATGACGATCTCCATGCATTTTCCAATCGACACTCACTCACACACGCACGCCAGTCGCCTGCCGCTGGACCGCCGTCATGCTCAACATGAACGCGCCGTCGAACCTGCACGCGGCCAACGCCACGTCGGTCGTGGGCAATGCGATGCCCATCCCGCAGCGTACTGCGCCGTCCACCGCCGCCCCTGCGCCGACGTCTGTGGCCACTGGCGCAGCGGCGGCGGCCGCACAGCTGAATTTCAACCACGCACGCAGCAATCCGTTCAAGCCAACAGCGGGTATTGCGGCCCCCTCTGCCACGCCCGCAGCTGCTTCGATGGCCATGACAGCGTCTGCGACGACGCCAGCAGTGCCGAACACAGCGGGCGCCGGCGCGTTGCAGCTCTCGGGACGCTGGTCGCTCGACCGTGACGACTCGGACTCGACGAACGACTACCTGGAAGCCATGGGACTGCCGCTGATTGCGCGCCAGGCGGCCGACAAGCTCGACCTCATGGTGATCATCCACCAGACAGCTGGTGAGTTTGTGATTACGCGGCGCACGCGCATCTTCACAGAGACGAAGGCGCTCAAGTTTGGGCAAGAAGTGAACGTGAAGAACAACGTGATCAAGGTCACGGGCGAGCCAGCGCAGATCCGGACGACGACGCAGCTCTCGGGCTACCGCGGCGTGCTCACAGACGTGCGCACGCTGGACGACAAGGGCCGCATGCGCGTGGAGCTCACGCTCGCGCTGCCGGACAAGCCGCCCGTGGTCATTACGCGGTACTTTCACAAGACGAGCGAGTCGACGTCGCTCGAGAACCTCCCGGCGTTCGACATGAGCCTCGAGAACACGAACGACGTCAAGCGCAAGCGGTAGTTCGATCGTTTGCACTCTGTAGTCGCCAGCAACCGAGAGTATGAGACGGACCGCTGCGATGGCGAGGCAAGGAACTTCCAAGCGGTAGGCACTGTATAAACTGGCGACTCGCAATATGCTCTCTTTTGACTACCAGCTACGCGAAAAAGTAGCTTTTTTGCGCATCAAACGCTGCAAAACGCTTGGCCGCGTACTCGAGGAAGTCAAAGTCGATCTTCGAGTGCGCGGCCTGGACGACGGCCCAGAAGCCCCAGAAAAAGTGCGACGCGAGCGCGTAGCGGTTCACAGCGTCGTAGAGCGCGTGGAAGAACGCTTTCGACTCCTTGTTCGCCTCGAGCGCGCGCAACTGCGCGGGCGCTGCCGCTTCCATGTACGCGCGGTAGAACGCAAACTGCTGCTCGGGGGTCGGGTACAGGCCGAGGTCGAACTCAAAGCCGCAGTTCTCGCAAAAGTGGTTGGCAAAGTCGAACGCGCGGAAGTTGTAGCCGCCTACAGTTGGCGAGAGAGAGAGTGTGAGTAACGGTTGCCATCCTCACTAATCAAGTCCGTCCGTCACTTAGAGTGACGCACCGTATTCGTAGTCGATGATCTGCACGCGGTCCCACGCGTCCTGGTGGAGGATGTTGCCGCTGAGCGCGTCGTTGTGGCAAAACACCACGTCGGACGCGAACGCGATCGCTTGCTTCGAGATCTCGTCCAGGTCCGGGTCGGTCGTGAGCGCTGCACCGTCGCCGTTCAGCTCGGACGGCAGCACGGACTTAAGCCACTGGAGCTTCTCGTGCAGCGCCGGCAGGTTGAGCGCCGCGAGCGCTGCACGCTTCCCAGGGTCCGTGAACTCGATCTCGAACGCGAGCTTCTCGAACCGCTCGACTTTCTATCACGCGTGGCACAGCCACAGTGTGAGAAGGACGAAACCACTCGGAAGGTGATACTACTGAGACGCACGCACCTCCCACAGCACTGGACTGCGGTCGCCTGCGATCTCCATGACGTGCATGATCCCGAGTTCCTTGCCGATCATCCCCAAGAAGTTCACAGGGCTCGTCTGCACACAGGTGGCATCACGCAACGACAATATCCCCCAGTCAGAGCCTTCCGAACACGGCGTCCAGTCCCGCTTCTCTCACTCATCCGATGGATTCGATGCACAAGACGCACCTGCCCCATCTCTTCTGGCTCGAGAGGCCGTGCGTCGAGCCAGCCTTCGATGCGGCCGTTCGTGAAGCGTCCGTGGTACGTCGGTGCGAAGCCCTGGGCCGAGAGCATCGCAAAGAGCTCTGGGCGAGCGTCACAGTCAGTCGCTTCTTTACTGCACTCACCACCGTCAGTCACGCCATGCAACGTACTGTTCTCTACTTTGCGGTCGATGAACGCTTCCGTGTTGTCACCATAGAGCCGTACAAGCACCGACTGGACACACAATAGACGACATCCATACAAGTAGCCAAAATGAATGAGCACAATCACAAATTACCTTTCCACAAAAAGTGCGCAGACGAGGGGAACGTACGTAATCGCGCCAAATGAGACGGTAGAGGCGGTTCGTGATGCCGCCCGAGATGATCTTGACGGTGATGTCGTCGTCACGCGCGTCTTTCCTGGTAACGTGTGTGCGTTGGACGGTTATCAGCAGCCACCAGCTTTAGAAGCGCACACGCAGACAGCACCACGCGCGTCCTGGACGCACCATGCGGGGCAGATTGCGCGTGCGACCACCTTCACGTCGTCGAACTCGTCGGCGTCGTCCTTGCCGACCACGTAGTCAAAGCACGCGTCCGCGTTGTTCAAGTACACGACTGATTGCATTCGAGTGGGGTGGTGACGGGGTTAGTCTCGTGTAGTAGTCAATTGCAGCGCATGCACACGACCAAACACGCGCAACGCACACACCTTCGTCTTGTGCCATTTTGACTTCTGAGGGCGGCGCTTCTTCTTCGTTGGCTTCTGCGTAGGGCTTGCGGCGGTGGGTGGCAGGATTCGATTGGGCGACCGAGGCGCGGAAGGCGAGGAAGCTGGCAGCGGCGGTGATCAGCGAAGTGGCGGCCGTCACGAGCAGTAGCACGCGCCAAGTGAGCTCCTGTGCGGGCGGCGGCGGCATCGACCGAGTGAGCGGGCAGGAGGGAAAACGGCGGGATGGGAGGATGTGGTTTGAATCGTTTTCTCCAAAATTCAGGGAAGATTTAGGACAAATGTAAGCTTGGTATTTGGACTCTGAAAGTCGTTTACAATCGTAAGAGTCGACAAGTTGAGATGAAACATGTCCAACAGGAAAACAACCAATAAAAATTCAAAGAGGTAGATTTGTCTTTAGTGTCTTGTATTGGGAAAGTCGAAATCGAATGCAAAGAGAACACGAATTCCACATATCTGAGCTTGGAGGCCCCTCTTTCGAGTTCAGATGTTGACTCATCCGCAGGTAGTGATTCTCACACGGCATACTATATTAAAGTGAGTTCGGGGACAGTTAAAACCACAAGTGGTGATGGACAACGCGTCATCAGCGGTCTCATCTCCCAATTCAAAATAACGTTTCAACACCATCCAAGGTCAATACTGTACGTGTAGAGCAACCATCGCGAAGTGCTTGTTCTGGCTGTCTCACTCCGCCGCACCTCGCTTCCCTATCACTTGAAGCTCGGTGGTGTTGTTTGCGACCCTCTCGAAGAGCTACGAATGCACGAAAAGCTACCGACGACAACGTTAACCTTGGCTGACACTCACAGTTTTGACATCAGATCGAGTGGGAGCATCTACCTAAACTTTTGTGTCCACCTTAAATTTGATCGCTCGAATTTCTGGACAGTTCAAATTTAAGGTGGTCTCCCCAGGTTGCGCAAACAAAGTTGGCTTGAAAATGACAGTGTAGCCATTTCAACTAGCCAATCAGCAGTCGCAGTTGCCTGTGGTGTTGGCACACCGTCCGAAGCGCAACCTGCCGATGTCGACGCCTGCGAGCGCGTCCATGCTAACACTGTCGACGCTTTCGTCAGTGCTATAGAGGGTGTTGATGGCGATAGCGCTCGAGTCATCTGCGATGAGGTCGCCCTGCAGCTCCACGACGGACCATTCGGTGGCGTCGCCCTCCACACGCGTAGACACGAGCATGAGTGGTGGTTCGGTGACTTGGAGGCTGAAATGGATACTGTAGAGTTCAAAAGCAGGGTGACTGGCTCAGTGTAGCTACCGCCTTTCTTTAGTTTTTACTGACACCGATGTGCACGCTGCAAAATTACCTCGTAAAACAAATATAATATAAATTATTAGGAGGCATTCATTTTAGTGTGTGGCACATAAAAT
>JAASGD010001457.1:0-10592 GCA_023334115.1 Globisporangium megalacanthum | reverse complement strand
TAGGCCCTGGGTAACAGGTCGGGGATTTATACATGTTGATGCTGAAGAGCCCTTCCTTCGACAGACTCGTGGTCGATATCTGTCCCTGGGGACAAACGGACCCTTTGTCAATAACGGGCAAATTGTACACGGGCAGATCTCATTCGCGGTAGTACGGAAGGGCACACCTCTCGATTGCTCGCACACCTGACACTCAAATGAATGTTCTTGGGGGTAACAGCAACTCAACACACACCCTCCTTACTCTTCCTTTCACTCCTTTCACTTATTTCGATATCGAACTCCGTGCAACACCACCACCGGGATGGAAGCAAACGCACATGTATGGGACACTGATCACCGGCCTGGGGTTACCAGGGTACCGATATATCCAGGCTTTGCAGCCCTTTCACACACTCAGTCACACTAGAAAAATCTCCCACTGACATCCTAGGAACACACTGCCAAGCAAGCTACCAAGCACGCATACACCACTTGGGGTACCTGTCTTGGACCGAGGCGGGTCCGGCGGGAGCGAAGGGAGAAAGCGTCTTGAGGTCTTGAGGGGAAAAAGGAAATGCATTGTTGGGCTGGCCTTGGGGCCGCCACTCAAATAGCCTCCCCAGCTTAATGGACGGATGCCTACCAAACTAATAATCTCCTCATGTGATCCTAAATATCGTGTTGGTGATCATGGACAGCGTCAAGTCCGCCGTCGAGCCAGCGTGGGACGACGCGATGACCACTACGAGGAATCGTTCGGTGATAGAAAACCGATGAGCGGTGGAGAGACCAATGAGACGTTGCGTGGACGGTGTCGAGCCCCGCTGCCTGATCGACTCGTGTTCAACATCTGGGGGGGAGGCCGACGCGTACTGGACGCAGAATTTTGAGAGGGCATTCCAGGTACGCACGACTTCAAGGGCGAACGTGCGATGCGAATGCTTGGGTTCGTATGACCACACACCAATGAGCGCTCTCGTCAGTTTGCAGGCAGTGAGGGTCAGGACAACGGTCTCCGCGGCTGCTCACAACACCACAACCAAGAAAATGCAAGCTCAGCGCGACGAGATTAGAGAGAAGCGTGTGACTGAGGCAGAGGAGCGGGGGGGGTCGACCTACCAGGCGGCTAATCAAGGGCATTCAGGTGGTACCCGAGGATATCGGCTGGGTGAGGTACAACCGGACGTAGATCTGTACACACGCTGGTAAGTACGTGTCATATGGCAGCGGCGGACGGAAACTGAAGCGCACCCGTGTCGAAGGTTGCGAGCCATCACTGAGTGCAAACCTCTCCGCAACTGTGGTGGACACTCCGTCACACTCCACCACATTCACCAATACACTGCTACATTGGCCGGCAATCTATTACACCTTGCATTTGTGCTATCGTCGATCATCACACGGTATAGCGCGTGTTTGCAGAAGGGCGAACACGGCGAGTTCAAGACCGTTTTAACGATCATCATGCCCCCGCACAACCACAAGCACTCTCTTGACCGATTCGAGGCGTATCTGAAAACGGCATGAACCTCGCGCCCGCTCTCGTTGATAAAGTTGGGACCCTCAAGACGAGCGGCCCACCGACAGCTGCAATTTACTGTGGTGTCATTGAGAACTCGGAGGCGAGACCAAAGCGCTACGACATCCAGAACCTGCTCTTCCGAATGAAGATGGTCGCAATCGGATCGACGGCTGTGTCGACTCGAGTCCAGGCGTGGGCGAGAGAGTTCACGCGGAGCGGTGGAATTATAGCTCGCGTCTTCCACGACGACAACGAAGTAAGTGTGTGAGGTTCGCGTAGTGCGTGATTCGGACAATAAACGTAGTTGTGCGCCAAGACATCTACTGCAGTCACTTTCCAGACGCTTCATATGCGGCCGGTGTTTGCCGGGTTTCCTGAGATCGTGGTGCTTTACGCCACTCACGGAAAGAACGTCGAGAACTACACGTTCTACTCGCGTATGACCGTGGACACGTTTACCGATATTCTGCTCATCCTCCATTCGTTCTTGGAGAATGAGCACATGGAGACGCTGACAACTGTTGTGGAGCAGTTCAAAAGTGCGAACCCGAACTGGGAAATGGTCCAGTCTTTTGTTGTGGATGAAGACTTCGGCGAGATCGCGGTGCTCTGGTCGGAGTTCTCTGCTGCTCGAGTTCTCCTCTGCCAGTTCCACGCAGTATATAATCTTCGCGAGGTTGTGTCAAGGTTCGACTTGTCTGACTTCCAGAAGAACGCGCTGCAGAGTGTGTTGGGCCTCATCGTGTTCGCGAAAAGCGGGCATTAGTACTGCAAAATCTTGCAGTACATTTTAAACATCCTCACATACGAAGAACGCCGAGGTATGTGGCCGCCCACCACGCATCTGAAGGGTTACAAAGTGTGCGCGGTGCTCATGTGTGGTTTGTGGCGCTTGAACTGGAGCAGAGGACTATTTTGGTTTCATGGACTATTTCACGAAAAACTGGACGAGCTGCAAAGCAATGTCTTGCTCTTTCGAGCGGGACACCGTGGTGACAATGCGTGCGAACACGAACAACCGCCTCGAGGCGACCTGGCGCAGTTCGAAAGACATCGTACAGAAGTCGTATCGCATGGACGAGGGTCTCCGCAGCGTCAACTTCTACCACTCCACTCTGGAATTAGAGTACACGCACAACACGCACGCGCACAGCTGCCAAATCAACGAAAGCCACGGCGACACAATGGCCAAGTTCGCGACCATCGTCACTGGGTATGCGGCGGACCTCAATACGTGCTGCTGGTGAAGGTCAACTATGGACTCGTCAAGGCAGATGGGTTCTGCGCGGCTGGGTTGAAAAAGGCAGATTCGAGTGGGGACGGACCGAGGAAGTCGACGATACCACACAACAGTACCATGTGGACACGAAGTCGTGTGTATACGATTGTCTTTTCATTCGGTCGCTGCATCTCCCCTGCTGTCTCGTACTGTTTGCTCGACGCAAAGATGCACTGGAGTCGGTTTTCCAGCCTCCAAGACGCAATCATAAGCGTTGGTCGATCAGTTGAACGAAGCCAGTCAAGCAATCAAGCGGCTCCGTCTAGGCGTGCGAGATGACTACTGGAGGACTGGCTTCACACTAATGGGCCCGACGAGATTGTCGCGAAGGACGAGACTTCGAACGCTTTCGGGGACTCCATCTCCGCTATCGTCTTCGCCAAGGCGACGCTCATCACCGACTTGGCGATAACGCGACCGCTCAACGCGGTACTACCTGACACCGCTCCCTTCTCCATTGTGAAGACGCATGGGCACGTCGTGATGGATATAAACAGGACTCTCAAGTTCATTGCTGACAACCAGAGTACGCGGCTGCGACTCTGTATACTTGTGTTCTTTCTCGCCGCCGAACACTCGCAGAAGTGTGTATCGACACGAGCACGCGCTTTGTCTTGGTACATGCTACTGCCAGAAGACAGAACAGAAAAGGTGCTGGTTTTCCAGCTACTGCCAGCAACCAGGCTCAACTGGACAGCAACCCGGTGAACACATCACAGGACTACTGTGTAGAAGTGGTACAAACGAATTTATAAACAAGCACTATTCTAACTTACCGCAGCCACTTGTCTTGCTGTCAGTCACAAGCACCAACAACACACAGGCACGGCCACCTGCCGCAGTCGAGCAGACGCTGTGCGAGTGTCTCACGCTCTCGGAGACTAGATTGTATGTTCGAGTTAGTGTTGCCTCCTTCGCTCAGAAAACCTCGGTCGCTGGGCCCGCGTACGCCGATCATGGCGGGAGCCGCTTGCTGTGCTTCGGTTGGCAGCCCACCATGTCGGCTTCGGCTATGCTCCCTTGGATTCTTCATAACTCTTTTTTATCAGCCGTTTGACATGTGCCCTGCGAGGCGAATTGCATAATGATGCTTTGCTTGCACGACACACATTTCAGGAGTTCGTACTCGTTGGTAAGTTCGTTACCCACCACACCATATGTTTTTGGTAACATAAAACCTCCTGCTCTGTCTTCTGGACGAAGCCACTACCCTTGGTCTTCTACCTGGGTCCGTCGGGATTGTACGGACAGGCACTGACCAAAGTGGTTGACCAGCTCTCCAAGAAGTTGGGCGGTGCAACCTACAGCGCGCTGTACCACCAGACCTTTGCACAGCAGCCGCACAACTACAACAACGATATATTCGTAGTGATGCTCGACGAGACCATCACTTGCTAGGATGTCCTCCAGCGGTCGACCAGCATCTTCTCCAAGCAGCGCGTTATCGCTTCATGTGCATGCCACTCTATTACGGCGAGCACATCTGCTCCAGTTCGTGTTCAGTTCACTCCCTAGTCAGTTTCTGTGAGCGCTTGACGAGGCTGAGTGGTCGCCCAAACCGAGTCGGTGATCGCGAAGCAATGGTGGCTCTAATGCCGTGTCTAATGCTGCGCATGCCGTCACCGGTACTGAGCTGCATACGAACGCACTAGGCACTTGCGTTTTCAGATGTGGCCACTGACTCGGATGCACTGTACTGGCTCACTTTAGTTTGGTTTTGCTTGAGTCCAGTGCGCTGAATCTTTGACTCCATCGCGCTTAACCCCTCTACTACCAATAAATTTAGGGTTCGTGCATCCTGTATAAGAGGATACCTGGCATAATATTTTTTGTATAGTGCCATAAACTAGCCCATTTATCTCAGCTTCGCCTTTCTGAGTCGCCAACCCATCCTGTATATTTTTTAAAAGGTTTTGCAAATATACCAGTCCATTTCACAATATGAGTAAGGTGCAACTTTTTTATTGTTCCAAAATATGAGTCGCATAATATATTTGGTTTAAGTATGAGCTCAGGTGTGCTTTGCTCGGAAAAAGTGTTATGAACAGAGAAAAGTCGTTGGAGTGCATAATCTGAACAGCAATTGGGTCATTTTCACATCAAAAATTATCTCTGCATCTTGCCATTAGCTGCTCGCCCGTTGTAACGCATACTGTTCGATTCCTCTCGGTCGTGTCTATCTGAGCCAGTTTTCCGAATCAAAATCGGTCAAGAACTGGCCAAATGCGCACCAATTTTCAGAAATGTTACGCAAATTCTGAAACAGAGTAGTACCAGATATCTGCACTGTTTTCGTGAGCGAGTACTTGGATTATACTAAATATAAAAACAGATGACATCGGTTTGGTTATTTAGTACCCGTTTTCTGTTCCACATCCGCTTGTTTTCGACGGGCAAGTCATGTGGAGCATGACTCCAACACACTCACCACCACAAATTCAGAGTCGTAATGCGAGTTCTTCAACATCTACTGGTGCAACGCGTCCACACACAAATCACGAGTGTGCAATTGCAATCAACATGCGTCAGTGTGCACGCAGACGTGAAGTGCCTCGCAGACAATCAAAGCAACAAAACATCCAAGTTCGAGTCGAGCACACGCACAAGACAGCCACACGCAGTGCATTTGGGCCCACTGCCTCCACCTGAGGCTGACGCAGACGCACGCAATCAAACGAGCGCACGAACTTTAGAGCGCTAAACAACGGGCATTCGGTCACACCCATGGAGGCAAGCAGGCGACTACACGCAGTCAAGCGCACGCAAAGCAAAACGCAGCCAGGCAAGCAAGCAAGTGGGAGGCAGTGGAGCACACAAAGCGGCAGGCAAGCAGCCGAGCACACAGAGCGGCCGCCAGGTAGTCGAGTATGCAAAGCAACACGCAGGCAGTCATGTAGACACAGCGGCAGGCAGGTAGCCGAGTACACAGCGAAGCCGGCAGGCAGCGGAGCAGTCGAGCACACAGATCAACCGGCAGGCAGTCGAGCACACAAAGCAGCACACCCCAGCAGACAGGTGAGCACAAATGAAGCGACAAGCTGGCATGCACGCAATCGGGATGCAATACAGCACGTACAATGTGACCACAGGCACAAACTGGCCGGCGAGCAGTCGAGCGCGCCCAGAGTGAAAAACAGGAAGGCAATCAAGCGGTAGTCAGGCAGTGAAGTAGTTGAGCCAAGCAGCCGACACAAATTCGAATACACGCAACAAGACAGTCACGCAGTCCGACATGAGCAACCAGACAGTCAAGTGCACGCAAAGCTACTGGTCGACCAACCCAAACGAGTAGACACTGCAAAAACACAATCATGCGAAGGTGGTGTTCAAAGCGCCACTTCCTCACCCTCACTACCGTCTGATGGCTCAATCTGCTGTTGATCGGCACTTTGTGGTGCTCTCACGCGTCACATCTTGATTGATGTGCTCGAGTCGGTGGGGAGTGCGCGTCCCCAGTCCAATTCGTCATGCCACGTGTCGAAGCACGCGCGAGACGACATAGTTGGCTCGCGGTGACTGACGCACAGCCAAAGCTTCGCGCTGCCTTCAAAACACGTTTCGCAAAAGTACGCGGTCCCGTTGGCGTTCCTACCGGCCTTGCGGCGGACCAGACTTTGCCCGCACGCTGACGCCGTTTTCTACTCTTGCCCTCGCCCTTCCACTCGGTTGTCATCGACGCTATATGCGCCGTGGCCATCCGCTGTCGCTTCCTCGTGATGACTGGTGTCCCTGTGCGGGTCAGCTGCTCGACCTCGGTGGAGTCTCGTGTGGTATGAGCCAGGAGCTGACCTTGAAGTTCCGTCATGAAATCGGCCCCCTCTTTGCTGGCCGCGACCCAGTCTCCTGTTTGCACTCGTTGAACGTCACAAAACAGTTGACGACCACAAGATTGACGAGCCCGAAGAACACGGAGGCGTAGTACTTGCGAAAGCGGGTGTCATCTGCAGCGAATAGCGCTGCAGCCTGAGCTGACCGAGGCGATTAACTCCTCCCATCAGCTCGTGGTAGTCGCGTACAAGCTTTGAACACGGCACTGACTCAACATCTACTCCTCTGCGCCGGTTCACCGACGATCGCCTGCCCGATGCGCCGGTGCAACAAAAAACACACCGGCCGCGAGTTCATCCAGCTTTGGGCCAGCATGGTGGGGGCGTCCTGTGAGCGAGCCATTTTAAACTCACCCCGTGTACTCGCCCAGGGTCTGGTCTTCCATACATCCACCACCGCCTTGCTGTATCCGATGCTGTTTGTTCGAACGGTGCCCACTGCGTACATCTTCATCTGCAGGAGCTGCAGGAAAAGCGCTACACAGGCGTAATATCCGTCCACCACGATCAGCCTCCAAGCCGGAGGCGCGCTGCCGACAACGTGCCGCATGTTGCGTACGACAGCTGCAGGGCCGGTCTTGTTGTCGAGCGTCGGAGTGTCGGTTCCGTGCTGTTTGGAGCGCAGGTAAAGTTCGAACCTGCAGGATATGAACAACACTATGAGAGGTCATTTTGTAGACTCCACGTCAATCGACACAGCTCACGCACCGGTAGCAGTAGGCAGCGGCAGCGTCGCAGGCCATGAACAGTTTGGTCCCCCATTGGTGGGGTATATCTGGCATATAGGTGCGCGTCGGGTTGCGTCGCGAGGAGGAAGGCAACACGCCTTCATCGCAGATGAAGCGAAGGTCTTTTGCACGATTTGGACCACTTTGCGCAACTTCCATGCCATGTCGTTTGTCCCTGCACGTGCCTCGTTATCACAAAAAGTGGAGGTTGCGCACGGTTTCGTTGAATCTGTTTCGTGCCATATACTTGCCAAAGACGCCGACTGGTAACCCGCCGACGGAGCATAGAGACCAATCGTGATAGAGTCCCCGCACCTGCGGGCAAAAAGCGTTGGCGACCAGGAAGCGAACAGCAATCAGGATCTCGTGCGCTTCGATCCTTGAACTTCGGCGGAGCCGCGCCTTGATTTCGTGGAGCCTTTAGACAACAACTGCGGCGACGAGCGTGTTTCTTCCGCTGCTTGCTCTGGACCGCGGCTGCGTGCTACTCGATCTGTTGCTGATGGTAACGGTTTGAGTCAGCTGCAATCTCGACCCAGGGCGCGCGAGGAAAGAACAAGAAAAAGAGCGAGAGCGGCGTGCCAGCAGCTCGCCTTGTCTCTCCTGTCCGCCACCTGCGAGTCCGAACCAGTCAAGGAACTCGCATGTGTCGGCCTCGTAGTCGCCCGTTGGGGCGGCCCATCTCATGGACCGGAGAGCCTCCTTGTTCACATTGCCTTCTGCAACCAGTACGCTGTCTTCGATGGCTTCGAGGAAGCCTTCGGTGACAAGATCCTCGTCGTCCTCGTCCATGGTATGCTCCACCTCCGGGAGGTCTTCTTGTGTACCCACCTCGCCTTAGAGATCGTCTGGCACCTCATTGTCTGTGTTGTAGTCATCCAGTTTGTCATGTGTCCCGAGACGATTCACATCGTCGGCCTCAAGTTCAGGCTCGATACGACTCGGCGATATGGCGGTCGATCCAGCAATCTCCGAGTCGTCGTCGGAATCCTCGTGCGGTTACGAGTCGCTAGTCAGCAAGACCTGGAACGTGCGACGAGAGCCTGCTGGTGCACCCACCTGCTCTTCCAGCTCGTTGTCACTCAGACTGCTGAACACGTCGAGCAGCTCTCGCTGTACAGCGGGCTCGGAGGTGATCTCGGGGTCGGTGGGCTCGTTACGATCGGGCCCACTCTCTGGCGTCCGTGGTGGCTGCCGCAGCGCAAGTGATCTTGCTCTGGAAGGCGTCCAGTTAACTTCCAGACCGGCAGGATGCGGCACGGCGGGATGTACGGCAGGATGAGCCACGGCAGGATGCACGGCGGGGTGCGCGGCAGGAAGAGACACCATGGCGTCGTGGTGATCGGCAGGATGAGGCACAGCTGCATGAGGAACGGCAGGGTGAGCGGTAGGATGAGGCGCCGTGATGCCGCGCTGATCGGTATGATGAGACGCATACGTGACTGACTCTTGACCGCGAAAATCGACAGGATGTGCCACGACTGGAGCTCGCCGAAGAGCAAGCAATCGAACCGTATGAGTATTATCTGTAATGCTCGTCTCCCAATACACCACATCGTCGCTCGTGGCGACGATGGAGTGAGCTGTTGGTGCTTCCGGTTCGGCGTGAGCAGGCGAGTTACGGGAAGCGCTCTCGCTCAGCGCTGGTTGCGACGCCAGAGTAGGTGTAGCAGGGTGTGGGTCGGGTGGGCTGAGCCAGCTCTCCTGGCTCACGCCGAAATCGCTCTGGCTTGCCTCCCATCCACTTGTTGTCGCTGGCGGCGTCGGCTCAGCGACACTGCATCCCTCGAATGCATCGCTCTCTGCGAACTGGTCCATGCCTCGAACGTACGCCATCACAACGTCTTCACCCACAACAATATCGTCGCCTTCGCGGCCACGTACGGAGCCACCGGGAGCTACGTACAGCCAGCAATTGTCAAGATTCGACGCTCCTCTCGCACGCGCTGGCTTCGCGACCTACCCCTCCTTCCTCAGGCGTGCCCATGTCGCGCTGCAGGGACAGTTAGCACAGTGAGCACAAGTACAACCCACATACAAAACGACGCGAAAGCAGCTCCTTCATTTAACTAAACTCGCTCCGACGCCCCAGCGCGGGGTCAAGCGTGGCAAGAAGATTGTCGCGCGGTTCTTTTGACTCATTCTCCGTAGTTCATCTGCTTCGGCGCTGCACCATCGCAGTCAAAAGCGATTGTGGGCGAGTGAGTGGCTGGCACGGCGCCACGAGTTCGAAAAAAGCACGTACACGCAAGCTGTGATCAGCTCCTTTTATCTCACAATGAGTGGCTTCCATAAGTCCAACACTTCGCTTACTAAACCTAGCCTTCGCCAGTGATCTGATATCACCGTCAAATGACTCGATTTTTCAAAAAAACATCTTGTGTATTGTATTTGCCAATTTCTGTCCACTCAAAACATTAGCAATTCGATTTATATCTTGTACCACTCCGTTCCGAAACAACTGTCTGGTTTTTACGAAAAATATCGCATCTGCATCGGTACTACGAATTTGAGCGTGTAGTGCACATCAATTTAAACAGCTAATTAAGGCGAATCGAATGGTGTTCGCCTTTTGTGCGAGTTTGTGGTGTGCGTCTGGTTGTGTGGTTGCAAACATTTTCTGTACTCGATTTATGTGCACAATCAGAGTAGAAAAGACAGCTTTGGCGCCTTTTTGTGCTCAGAACCAGAAACACCGAGCTTATATCAGTGGACGTGACAGCTGACATAGTTCTCTGGATTTTTAATCCAGAGTTACTCTGGGGTCACAATCGCATCCCAATTTCTACTATAAACGGATATCTTGTAATAAGTTTATATTATTAGTTTTCAATATGAGAATGTGTTTTTATCGATTTTATAAACGTTTAATATAAATTACTTTGTTAAATAAAGTTTCTGCTCGTGCGACATCATGTGGAAAATGTTGCACGAGAGACCAACAGTCAACATTCAATTTTTTATGAATAAACTTTTCAAAGATATTATATTTCGAAG
Source organism: Globisporangium megalacanthum (assembly GCA_023334115.1). Classification (NCBI taxonomy): domain Eukaryota; phylum Oomycota; class Peronosporomycetes; order Pythiales; family Pythiaceae; genus Globisporangium; species Globisporangium megalacanthum. The sequence goes on along the minus strand of JAASGD010001457.1, from coordinate 257 downwards.
GCGTTCAAACATGGAGATATTCGCTAGACAGTAATGGAATTGAACACAGAGATGGAGAAATCGTGTCCACAACAACACTTTTCTGGAAATGGGCACAAGATGCTCTCGACAAACCGATTGATGGAACGGCTCGTCGGTCGATGTGACAATCAACTCGATATCAGCCATGGACATGTTCGCGTGCGTTGTCATGTTGGGCGGCGCTGTCGTGTAGACGTCGAGCATGGCAGCTAAAACGTGCTCTGTGCTAGCGGAGT
>JAASGD010001456.1:0-10592 GCA_023334115.1 Globisporangium megalacanthum | reverse complement strand
TTCTGCGCGAGCGTCAGCCGCACGCGTCCTCTCCCCATTTGCTTGATTTTGAAATGTGTGGCTGTAGGGGTCATGCAGTTTGAATCTCTTTTGAGAGGGCCGTGTTTTTTACAGTGACCGATATTTTGAGGTTTTGCTGTACTTTTCTCAAGTCTTTATATTGTAGCCAAGTTGAAGTGTGTTTGCCTATAAATTCCAAGTGCGAACATTTTGCGCCAACTCGGATACTGAATTCCAGTCTAGAATCTCGAAAGCTATCTTGGTTGAGTCCCACCTTGGCCAGCTTTCACATGGCTTGATGCTACATGGCTCGCTTGCAGCGCACGGCTCCGCCATCGAACGAGTTCCGACGCTGATAGAGACTGGCGACCTGGCGTCACGCCTGACGCACGCAGATAGATCGCAGCGGCGGCGCTCCACTCCCCACGTGCGTCCTCCCAAAACCCTCCTTTGAAAGCATCCAGTTTTTCAACTTGGACTCCCTCACAAGTGAACTCATCATCATCCCACGAAAAGCTTTTATCACTCGGTCACTCGCCGATTTCCACCGCATCACCCACATCGAAAGCTCCCCTTTCAACAGCAGGTCGCATCCCCACCCACCCACACGAATCCATCCATCCCTCCCTCCATAACGATGCAGACCACGACCGCGCCGTCCGCTGTGGACCTCGCAGAGAAGTACGAGTACGCTGCGCTCGTGCGCACAGTGCAGCTGCGGCCAGAGCTCGCGCGCGAGGTCGACGACTATGGCATGACGCCGCTCCACTGGGTCTGCTCGGACCCGCGCGTGCCGCTCCGTGCGTTCCAGCAGCTCGTGCTCGCGCACCCGCGAGCGACGACGACAACGAACCTCGCAGGCCTCTTGCCACTCCACATTGCGCTGCGTAAGAACCTCCCACTCGACGCTCTCAAGCTGCTGCTCCAGTTCTACCCGACTGCGATCACAGTGCCCACGCCAGACGGCCGCACGCCACTGGAACTAGCGGCAGACCACGTCACAGCGCCAAGTGCGCGCGTGTACCTCGAGATGCTCGACGCAGAAGTGCGGGCGCTCGACCGTGTCGCAGCGGCGGCCAAAGCCACGACGAAACAGACGAAACGGCAGCAGTTGCGCGACGCTTGCGAGCCACGAGACGTCGTGGCGACGCCGACTCCGTCTGGTCGTCGTCGTGGGAGCCGAACAGGCAGTGTATGGAGCGACGCGGCGTCGGTTCACGAGCCTCAGCCGCTGCCATTGTCCTCAGACCCGATCGCCGAGTGCCTCAATAGTCCATCGATGCGCGCCGCCGTGTCGCCACTGTGTGCGCCTGCGTGGAAACTAGGGAAGCGGTGCCACGTGTGCGCGTGCAAGTTTGGGTACTTTAAGAGCCGCCACCACTGCCGCAACTGCGGCGAGTCGGTCTGTGGCCGCCACTCGCGCGAGACGCTCCCACTGCGGCACCTCGGACTCTTCCACCCCCAGCGTGTGTGCATCGTCTGCTACGAGCACCTCCAGAACGCAGCGGTCGGCTCCCACACGACCCCCGACCGCAGTCCCACGACTGCCGACGGTCGCGACAGCAGCAGCAGCCGTCGCCACTCGCTGTTCTGGAGCCCCGAGGCGCTGTCGCCTCGGATCTTTGACGTCCCACCACCACCAAAGCGCACGCAGTCGGTCCGCGACTACTTGCTGGCGTCTCCTGCTCGGCGCCACGAGACGCCGACGCTTGCGTCCAGCAGTCCGACAGCGCAGTCCCCAGCTGCGCGGAGTGTGCGGTCCGAGGCATCCGAGCCGCACCAGCACCACCACCACTACTCGCAGCACGGAACGTACTCCGGCCTGCCGCTCTTCCCAAGCACGTCGTCGATGTTCCTGAGCCGCGTGCAGCTGGCGCCAGCGCCGTCGCAGCTCGTGCGCCAGGCAAAGCGCGACAGTGGACGAGAGCGGGAGGCTGCAAACGACACGCGGGCGAGTCGGACGCGACAGCAGCGACGGTTCGTAAAGACGGAGCTCGACGCGCCGTCGAAAGCGTGGTACGAAGAGCTCGACGAGCTCGCAGAGCCAACGCCCGCTGGCCAGAAGCTGTCGATGGATAGCCGCGTGAGCGAACTCGAAGAGCACGTGCACCGGCTACTGGTCGCGAAGAAGCAGATTGGCGACGCGCTTCGTAAGAGCCAGCGGCAGATCCACTTGGCGCGCGTGGAGAAGGACCAGTACGACGCGATCGCGCACAAGTACCTCGCCGACGGCTTCGCTCCGTGCTCGCCACCGCTGTCGCCGACACGGACGCGCAGTGTCGATGTGGAGCTAGCGGCAGTGCTCGGCTACTGCGCCGACCCGATGGACGACGACGACACCAACGACATGAACGACAACGACGTTGGGCTCGCGCGACAGGAGCCGGTCGCGAGTTCGCGCACCACAGCGTCGACGAGCACGAGCTCCCGCGAGACGACATCCGAGTCGGACGCAGCGTTCAACAGCCAGCGCGCGACACTGTCGGACGCGGACGTCCGGCCGTCGTCGCCGCTGCCGACACCGCTGTCGCCGTTCCGCAGTGAGCAGCTCGACCTGCCGCTCCCGCTCGACGTGGCGGCAACGCACCACGAACTTGGTGTCGTCCTGCTCGGCAAGTGCGACTTTGCGAGCGCAGCGACAGCGTTCCGCAAGTCGCTCGACATCAACGCGACCGACGCGGTCACGTGGTTCTACCTCGCCAAGGCGCTCGACGGCGCCGGCGCACTCGCGGCCGCTGAGCACGCAGTGAACCAGTCACTCGCCCTCGACGCGTCGTCGCTGCCGAGTCTCTCGCTACTCGGACGTTTGCTCCACCTTCGTGGCGAGCACGACGAAGCGATCGTCGTGTTCCGACAGGCGCTGAACCTGCAATGTCCCCCTGCGAGAGACGACGACGACGACAACGACAGCGACAGCGACAACCGCTTCAGTAGCGTGTCGTCGTCGGCTGCATGACTGAGTTGGCAATACAAAACGAATGTTTGTTACTTTGTTCACTGTCGTGTCGTTCGCTGTCGAACGACAGTCGGTCCTCGTCCTTGAAGTGCGCTGTCGCGTCATGACGAGTGCAGTGTCGCGACGTACCGCGTGTCGAAGGTAGCGTCAATGAAGCGCAAACTGAGCGCGACGTCGATCTGCTGGACGAGCACGCGCGTCTTCTTCGTCGCGTCGCCATTTGACGACAGCTTCTCGAGCGCAATCGAGAGCGCGTTCCCGCTGCTCGTGTCGTCGTGGCGCATCGTGAGCGTCAGTGGGTGGTCGTTGCCACTGAGTGAGAAGTCGGCGGCTCGCGACCCGACCGATGCTCCGGCAGGCGGACGGGCGATTGAAAGAAGCTTGCTGAACCCCCACACTGGAGCGCACGTGCTGCCTTCCCACACGCCGACGTCCACGAGCAGCGCCGTGTCGATTGCCACCGCAAGCGCGTCGGTCACCACGGGCAGTGCAGTGTCGGACGAGCTCAAGTACCGCTCGCGGTCGCGGTAGACGTTCCTGGCGTTGTCGAGGAGCTGCGTGCGCGCCACTTGCGCTGTCGGCTCCGAGCTCCGTGGTGTCGCGACAGCGAACGCGACGTCGTAGAACTCCTTCTCCCACAACACACTGTCGAACGTGCGGATCGAGACTGCGACAGTGTACGCGTGTAGGCCATGAGCTGGGTCGACGTCGTCACGTGGGATCCGGAGCGGTCGCTGCACGCACGCGTACAGGAGCTCGGCGACGTTGAGCTGCAGGTACAGCTTCACAACTTCGAGAGTCTGCGACCAGACGAGCGCCACGAGCGAGCTCTGCTGGAAGCTCCCGAGCGAAAGCTCGTACAGTGCAAGTCCGAGCTGTTGGTTCGTTGCCTCAGTCACGAGACGCCAGGATTTCGGAGTCAGCGTCGCAGGCAGCCGAGAGCTGAGCACCGTCGCCGTCGAGCGGTTCATGGCTGACGTGATGGACACGTGCAGCGTCTTGAGCATCGCTAGCGAGAGCGTCGAGTCGCTCGGGACGAACTGGAGACAGCGCGCGTAGCGGAACTGTCCGCTCGGCGGATGGAACGCACCAGAGAGGACACTGGGCTCGTCTTTCTGGTGTTGCGCTACTGATGTCGCCTTCTTCCAGCTTGCTGATAGTGATGGCGGAGCAGCGAGTGGCGGTATCAACTCTCCGTTTACAACGACACTCGGTGCGATCTTTAGGCTTCCGAGTAGCTTCTCATACGCCTGCACGATCGTGTGCGGCTGCAAGCGCCTGAACACTTCGTCCACTTTCTTCGTCAGCGCTGCACTGGAGGCGACACTGGAGGACGCCGCGACACTGCGGCTTCTGCTGTCGGGACCCCGCATCTCCGATATGCGCGCTTGTGTCGCGGTGGTGGTGCTCGTCAGCGGCGACTTGATCCTGTCGACCTGGCTGCGAGTGGACGTGGGGGTCGCGACAGTCGTCGCTTTCACACGGCCGCTACCAGCGTTCCGGCTGGGAACGACGAGCGCCTGCTCCCGCATACGAGGACGGAGCTGCTGAGCCTGCTGCTGCATGGCGACGGTGCTTGAACAGGCGGCGACACGGACCGAAACGACACCAAGCGACCAAAAGTAGATCGTTTCTTGTTGGGCTACTGTATGTGGTCCACAACCTTCGAACGAGCGCATGGCCGTCGCTGCGTCGCCGCCTCACTCCTGCGTCGCACGTGATGGTGCAGTCGGAGGAGCTCCAGTCCTGTTAACGACAGACGCGTAGGCTTGCAGCGCCTGAACCTGCACGATCTCGTGCGTCTGTACGAGAAGAACAAGCATCCAGACAGTAGGTGTGTGAGAACGACTGACACTGAGAACGACTGACACCAACTGACAACCCGCGAACGCACTGGAAGGATGCACGCAGTGAGCTGACGGCCGTAGCAGCAGCCAGTGTCGAGTCCGGTTGCGAACGCTTCGCGTTGGAGTCCCGGGACCGCGTCGTGGCCAAAGAAGACGTGCTCAGGCCCTGGCCACTGTGTCGCCCACTGGACGCACGTCTGCGCTGCTCCTCGCGTCTCGGACGCCGTCCACTCGCTCGTTGCTATTGCCTGCTCAATACCACTCTTGTCCTGGCTCACACGCTCGACGAAGCGCATCTTGTACATGTCGACTGGCTTCTGTGCCTGTAACGCGACGCCTGGGACCAGTCCCGCGTGCACGACACGTGCGTTCTGGGCTGGGAGCGTGAGCGTGAACGGGAGCTCTTCAAGGAAGCGCACGTCGGCGGCCGAGAGCTGCTCCACATAGCAGTACTTGCTGTCGAGGGGGCTGTTGTCGCCGCTCGCTTGCCAGGCGTAGTACGCCGCCAGTGCGGCGTCGTCGTGGTTCCCACGCACGCAGAGCGCGTGCGTCTCACGTGCAAAGCGCACGGCCTGGGCCATCAGTAGCTGACCTATCAGACTCATCCATCGACTAGCTTTCGTGGGAAGACGGAACGCTACAGTATGGACCGACCTCGACGGACTTGGGGCCTTTGTTCACGAGGTCCCCGACCAGCACGAGCGTGTCGCAGGTGGCGTCGAATGCGCACGCACGCAGCAGCAACTGCAGCTCGTCCGCGCAGCCGTGGACGTCGCCAACGATCACCACCCGCGCAGTCGGCGGTAGCTCGACCACCTGCGACGAGCGCACGTTACGACACACACACAACCAGGACGGGTCAGAAGCCGGTGCTAGGACGTCAATCGACAGACGGGGAGGAAGCGAACCAAGCGACGGAGGAGCGGGGCGTACGCGGTGGATCACGGCTGGAAGCGGCACGAGCGGGTGCGCGCGCTGAGTCGCGTCCTCCATTGAGATTGCGGCGATTGGTGGCTTGCTGGCGTTGCGTGTCGCGCGAAATCGCGAATGATGGCTGTCTGTGTGTGCATACTTTAGTTATCATTCTCTCCTCAGGAATCTCCGCTTTGTTCCGTCCCGAGTCCGAGGCGTGCACTTAGCGAGTGCGTCGTTCGGTTCTGCAAGCCACCAGCGAGCAGTGCAAGCGTTGTAAGCGTCTCTTGCCCTTCGTCGCGTCCACGCTCGCTCGATGCACGCAGGAACAGGAGGTCGGCGATGTCTTTCAAGCCTTCCACAACTACGACTTTCAGCACCGTGGATCATCGCGACACGCATACTCGCGTTCTACGCCACCAACAGCTCCAGCTATGCCCACACCCCGAATTCTTACTGGTCAGCGCAACGCAGTAGCAGGAACCGGCTTGCGGCCGTGGTGACATCACGCGCGCTCCAGCTACTGCTTGCTCGTGACGTTCAAGCTCTCAGTCGTGAGTCGCACGTACGATGGACAACTCAGTGCTCGTTCGCAGCTTCGGTCTATGGTCTGGCAAGCGAGTGCGCCTCGAAAGACTGGAATGTGTGTGTGGCTGGCGTTCGATGTGGAACTCAAACGAGCAAGCACGCTGGCATTCTGGTGTCGTGACGAGCTCCTGAGTTGGGTCGAGTGTCGAGACGCACCAGTACACTGCTGTGACAGGCAACCGCTCCTTCTCTGTAAGAACAACGGTGTCAGGCGAGCCTCCGCTACAGTACTGTATGTTGACGCGGTGGTGCTTGCATTCCATTCGTTCGAACGGTCTGCCTCTTTCCAGGACACGAAGTCGTACACGATGTCCACTAAGACATCCAGCCACCACGTGATCTTGGCATCTGAGTAGGATTGACATTTTCTGAGCCTCATGCAATGTGAATAACAAGAACAAAGTCCAATCGATTCGCGCATTGTACCTGTTCTTTGTATGATTCCCGAGACTCCGGCGCATATTCGGGAGCGTGACGTGTAGCAATGCAACAAAGGTACAAAAGCACTATCCTCCATATATACTGTGCATGCACTGTATCTCTGATACTTATGCAGTAAATAACCTCTTCATGTGATGCAAAAACCTCTACACGCGTGATCTCAGACTCGTGTGTGACAGAAACAGGGCACGCTCCGCCTCCTGAACACAAGCCTGTTCCAAGTCGAGTCTCTGACTCTATGTGTGGTGTCGCGCTATTTGTATCGCTTTTTGACGCCACATCCGCTCTCTCTCTTCCTCGAGCTCTCGGCATACAGTACCACACACGTGCGGACGTGCACCATGAGCCGGCTCGTGGTCGCGATCAACCGCGTCGAGTTCACGATCGCTGCGCAGACGCTGTACGTCATCAAAGTGCAGCAAGATGCAGACGAGTGGGAAGTGAAGCGCACGTACTCGGACTTCCGGAAGCTCCGTGACGATGTCGCGCGTGTCATGAAGAGCAGTGCGCACGCGGACGCGAGCTCGTACACGTTCACAGCCGCTGCGCACGAGCTCCCGTTCCCTGCGAAGCGCCTCTTTGGCTCGCGCTCTGAGCGTGTCGTGCGCGAACGCGCCGTGGAGCTCCACCACTTTGTCATCCGCCTCTTGCTGCTCACACACACGTACCGCAAAGCTCAGAAACAACAGGAGGAGGACGGCGGCGATAGAGAGCCACAGGCGAGTGCGACAGTCTTCTTCCTCCTGCGCGACTTTCTCAAGCCCGACAGCGCATCGCTTGGCGCCAGTGGCTATGGAGGAAGTGGAAATGGCGCCGGCTCAGGAGCTGGTGGCACCGCACTTAGTGGAGACGCAGCGGGTGACGATGATGACGTCATCATGCGCCGCATGATCCGCGAGAGCAAAATGCTCGCAATGCAGCCGCCGCCCAAGACAAAGAGCGCACCGAACGTCCTCGCGTACTACAGCGACGAGCGAGAGAGCGACGAGAGCCACACATTTGCGTCCAAGTCGAGTGCGAACCTCTTGCGCCAGCAGAGTTCGATTCCGATTCTCGAAGAGATGCCAGCGACAGCAGGAGGAGGAGGAGGCGCCGCCAGTGCCAGTGGTCTACGTAATCATCACCCGACGAGTCAGAAGACGCTCCACATTGCGTCGCTCCGCTCACGGTCCCAGCGCACGGACTCGACCGCCAGCAGCCACACAACAGCTGACGACCGCCTGCGGACCGCGTCGACTGCCAGCAACAGCACGACCGAACGACAGCGCAACGTCTCGAACGCGTCGTCGACGTCATCGCACCAACATGGACCCACGCGCACGCACTCGAGTGCTGGGACGGACAGTGCACGGCCACGGCCAATCTCAAACCACAAGCAGTCGATCCACCATCACTCCCAGTCCGTCCACCGTGGAGCGAGTGCGTCGTCGTCGTCGTCATCATCCGCAGCTGCAGCGTCGCGTGCCCATCCCCATCTACCGACCAGCAGCAGCTCACATTCGTCCAGCCACGACGCGCCCCTCGAGAGCCAGCGGACGCCGCTACCCAGTTCGAGTCGCGCTGACGCCCTCAGTAGTCTCACCACCCAGAAGAAGAAGCGAGCGACAAAGGCAGCGACACGGAGCAAACCACGGTCTGCGTCGGCTCGAGAAGCGCGCGACACGGAGCGCAAGTCGAAGCTCAGTCCTCAGCTCGCGGCGCAGAGCGTGACGCTCCGTGCACAGAAAGAGCTCGAGCAGGTTGTGAGCGAGTACAGTGCGCTCATGATCCTCCGGTACGTCGACCGGTTCGTGAACAAGGCGGCGACGAAAGCGCCTGGGTGCTACACAGTGAGTGCCGAGACGCACCGGCTCGTGATCGACAGCGAGCGGTTCGTAGAAGAGCTCGATGACACGTTCAAGGACCTCCCTGCGGACTTTGCGCACCACTTCCGGAACCCGCTCGCAGGGAACGACTGGTTCTTCCCGCCGGCGCTCGACGCGTACGTGCAGATGAAGTGGGAGTCGTTCCGAGGCGCGAGTGCGGGCGGCAGCAGCAGTGGTGGCGCCAAGAGCCACGCGAGCGCGTACGCGACGAGCCGCAGCCAGAGCCACCGGCGTCGCGACGCCGACACGAGTGACTCGGACGATGACGACGATGACGACGACACAGAGTACGAGTACGAAGAAGAGACGATGCTCGGCGGTGGCTACATGAAGCCAAAGAAGGACTTTTCAACCGACGAAGCCGACGTGCTCGACAAGATGATTGCGAACGGCACAGCCGGGCGGGACCAGATGCTGCGGCTCCGTCGACAGGTGAACGAGAACGGGTGGAACCGCCGGGCGAACCCAGGCGACGAGCGCACGAACACCACGCGGTCACATACAAAGACGACGACGACGACAGGCGCCGAGCAGTTTGAGTTCTGGACCGACACGGAGGACGACGAGGAGCTGGCGACAAGCAGCGGCGTGGAGCGCTCGCAGCGCCAGTACAAGGTCGTTGGACGGAGAGAGCGTCCGAGTCGCCGAGAAGGCGGGCTCGTGTAGAGCCGTGGCGTGCGTCGACACGTCCGAGAGCAGCTGGAGCTACCGCTAAAGTACGAATTGTGTAGCGATAGGTTCAAGACCTTCTCTTATCTCTCGGTTGGGTCGTTCCAGCTGGTAAGTGTGAGCCTATGGCCTATGGCTAACTCCTCCCTGCAACTTGGGAAGAATCGTCACTGTTGCGGCACCGTAAAAAAGGACCCACCAGGGTCCACGTCCAGGGCGGTTGAGGAACTCGACGTGAAGGCCGAACTACGAGCAGCACTCACTCAGCCAGCATGAACTCCTTGCTTGGCTTTGAGCCAGAAGCTCACAACTTTTCAGTCGAAGCCAGCATGAGACGACTCGTCGTCGCTCCCTGGGAAGCTGAAACGGCTTGCTGGATTCTCCTGCGCACACCGCTCCCTCGCTTGCTTGCTCAAGAGGAAGGAAGGCACTTGTGAAAATTTGCTCCAGAACCCACACACACACAAAGCGCCGTCTTCTCTTCCTCTTCTGCTTCGTTGTCCGCCCATGCAGCGCTTACGCAGCAACCCACCGAGACGGTCGCGCCACCAGCGGCGCGTCCTCCGGCTCCTCCAACTCGCAGCGTCGATGTTGCTCCTACTGCTCCTCGGAGCGGAGCCAACAGGCGCTGAGACGGTCTCGGTATGCCGAGACGCCACGTTCGACCTCCCAGCCGACCGAGGCGCGATCTGCACTGGTGTCGGCGACCAACCGAGCGGCACCGCGTGTCCACGAGCAGGCGACGTCGCGACAGCCGACTGCGAGGGCTACCTCCTGTCGTACGACACCGGCGCGTCTTCCTGTGTTGCGCGCGAAGACGCGACGTGCGTGTTGGTGCGCGACGCTGTTTGGGGATGCGTGTTCCCGTCGCTCGGGTGCCCGTCGTCAGCGTCGACGTCCTTTGAACTGTCTGAGGTCCAGTGTGCGACTTGGAAGGACGAGAGCAACGGAGACGACGTGATGCAGTGGCACCGGCGCATGGTGCAGGGCGACCTAAAGGCGGACGAGACCGACGTGGACGAGTCGTGGTTTGTTCAAGAAACTTCAGTCGCACCGCTGACTGCGTGCGGCCGGGTGCCTCCTGTATCGATAACGCCTGCTACGCCTCCTCCGGCTCCGACGCAACCTCCATCTCCCGAGCCAAGCCCATCTCCGACGCCGGTACCGATACCAATCCCGACTCCCGGGCTAACACCGGTTCCAGCGCCGACACCATCGCCATCCCCAACTTCGAGTCCTGAGCCGACGCTAACGCCAACGCCTTCACCTATGCCAACTCCCACTCCGACGCCAACGCCAACACTGACGCCGACG
>JAASGD010001455.1:0-10599 GCA_023334115.1 Globisporangium megalacanthum | reverse complement strand
TTTACCTTCTACCACTCAAGTCGCCTCCGCTCTCTCTCCAAGCCTCTCGGCCCAAGACTCGCCAGGATCGACAATCGGCTCACACTCTCGTGAGACCCTTTGCCTCGTCAACGCTTCCTAAAGCCTCGGGATCAGTGCTGTTTAGCTCTTCGCTTTGCGTGAGCAGGACTGGCCTGAGTCCAATTACACGTGGTGGTAGTGGGTATCATGTCGCATTAGTAGGTAATGTATCATGCTTTCGGTATTGATATGCATGGTGTCACGTTATCGGTGTTGTATTGTCAGGAAACAATCGTCCGATGTTAGGATTCAATCTTCCATTAATTACCAAAATAGTGCGTGACAGGTACGGTACTCCCTGCGACGCGCGCACATTGGAAAAAGAGAGAGAGCTGAAAATTGGGGCAGGTGTCCCCAAAGGCACGACCCAGTGCTGAAATAGAGATGTCAAGCGAAAGCAAAAAGCGGAACAAGTCCCTTATGCGGTGCTAGAGTTGATATATAGGGTACTTTCTAATTGGTCATAACAACTTTTAGATTTCTGACAACGTTAATATTATTATTGTTAACGAAAGGTTGACAATCAATTACCGTAATTAACGCCGAAGTTGCAACATTCGAAAAGTCAAAACTCCAGTGTATATAGTCACGACCATAATCTGTAATAATTGAAACATGGAAACCTCGCGTGTGCTCATTATTTAGCGTCATCATTGCCGAGGAACACCGCTCATATCACGATGGCCGAACGCGCGCGCACCACCTCGACAAAGAACGAGAGCAAGTTGAGCGCTCTTGAGAGCGTTGCCCCAGGCGCAAGCGTCGCTGCCGTTACGCAACAGAGGAATGTGTCAAGAGGGACGTTATGGAGGTGGAGGAAGCAACAAGACCAAACTGAACGCGCGCGACCAAGCTCTGTGTTTGTTTGGGGTAAGAATGCAGTGTTTATTGTCAGACATAGCGTTTACGAGCGGTACGAGTGCGTCGTTCGTGTGCGCCTGTGTGAATGATGTCGTCGTGTGTTAACGTGTACTCTGTAGTCTGCTTGAATGGATAAGAGCTATAAGGACAGACTGGTTTCTGTGTCTCAACTGAGTGTGTCCGCTTGGCACTAGCGATATTTGACTTGGACTACGTCGGCTGCAGCTCAAGGGATGCTCTTGCGATGTTCATACATCGCTTCTTTGTGTGCAACAACCTCACACTTCGGCGAATCACCCATTGCGGCCAACGACCGCAAAGCGACTAGCAGGTGATCGAACGTTCTTGTTGTGTCAATACGGTTTAATAATAGATTCATGACTTACTTCTCTATGCCAGCGTATTGCAGACCGATTTTCTCAGGTGTTTCAGTATGCGGTACAGCGCTCTCCGCTGCTTCGGTGCCATTCTGGTGCCACAAAATACGACTTCTTGTTAAACTTGGACCAGACATCGCTCTGCATCGACGTGAACCCACCCTGCATGGTCGAGTTTGTTGGCGCTCGCAACGTGGAGGACATTCAATGTGAGTGTCATCAACAATATCCATCTCGTATTTTTGAAATTTAGCTGACTTTTATATTGTTTTGTTGGCAGCCATGAATACAAACTCGTTTTCATCGACCATCTTCCTGTGTGTGTCTGGCAGTGGGGCAAAGATTTGTCTTCTCATCGTGCTCGCTGGTGTCCCGGGCGACACGGTGGAGAAAGATCTGTGGTCTTCTGTGTTTGATTAGGACAAAGCGCACTGCATAGTTCGAAAGAGCGCATAATGCGACGCAGAGGTAATGAAGACACAAATCAAGGAGGTGTAGGGCCCAGAGGTTGCAGTCCTTTTGGTGCTCTTGCTCGACATTCTAAAGGTGCACAAGATGGGGGCGGCGACAGCGACGCTGTAGCAGGTCTACCACACCAAGCTGGAGTTCGTTCCTCTTGGTGCGACAGGGCTTTGCCAGCCCCTCGATGTGGCAGTGATGAAGCCATTGAAGACCAGAGGTGGCCAGCTCTACTTGCAGAAGAACGCGGTCCTGGGAGTTTGCGTCAGCTCGGCGAGACGGCTAGACCGCATTGCGGTAAGTACAACGCGACTGTGGGTGAAGGTGTCGGTTACCTCAGTTGTCGCTGGATTTGAGAAAGTAAGACTCATTTGTGAAATATCTCGCAATGATATGGCAGTTGTAGATCTTGAAAAGCCACCACCAGCATGAGCTGTTCTCACTCCCGATACGTTGGAAGTCACTTGCCATGACGGCTTGAAAGAGTCGCAAAAACCGCATGTGCTAAACCTTGGGTAGCTCGCGCTCCCTTGTGGGCCAATTGGCCAAAGTATTTGCACTCATAAACTACCTTGGCAGCCATTTCACTTGGAGCAGGAGGACTTCGACTCCGTCATCTACCAGTGCGTCCCACTAGTGAACCATGACTTCGAACCGCTGACGTTGGTTCATTCGTCTACCTATTCCTATGCCCAGCGCGCGTACTGCTCGGTTCCTTACTGCTGAAGTCTGCTGCTGGCATTTCGCTATCTGCTGCGTCGGGCTAGTAGTTATTTTGTCGCATGCTCTGATAGTGTCCTCCAGCGTGATCCGCATAGTTCTCTTGGTCGGTCGGGTTGGCTTCGGTGTCAGCGCCATCTACGTCAGCAAGCGGATCTGTTCTCCTAACATTCTCTGACTTGGTCGTGCGCGGCCCGCGGCTCGCCGCTCGCCATGTTCTTGGTGACCTGTTCCGAAATATTAGCTCCTATATTTTTCTCAAGTAAAATGCGCATGAGATCCCGTTCGAATATAGTTCCGCCGCTTGGTACTGTAATTTTAACACATGCAGCTGGTACCGCGGCCGCTTGTCCCGCCTTGATATATGTCCAGAAACAAACTAGAGGGAAAGTTGTGCTCTCAACGTGGAGTGGTAATTTGTAGCAGAATGGGGTACTATGTTAGGACGAAATGTGCTGATACTGACTCAGATATTGTGATATTTCTTAGTGGAGGAGGGAGTGAGGGTATGTGTCTTAGTGTATGAGATTGACCCCGAAAGCTGAACAAAGGACACTTCATGGTGTCCTTTGTTCAGCTTTCGGGGTTAATCTCATAAAGTATATCACGAACTCATTATATTTGTCTGTATAAATTCTCTGGATTCTATCCAGAGTAGTTACACCCGTCCGACTGGAGATCTGATTGGATCTCAACATTTATACATTACATTTCGTCATTTATTTCGCAATACAATCACACACAAATACCCCCAAAAGCAAATGGAATCTTTGATATTTTTTGGTTTGTCGTGATTCTACTGGGGATAGGGTTACTATACCACATTTATAACACATTCGTGGTACCACGCCTCCTCAACTTCATGTCATGGTGTAAAATTCCACCGTAATATATTATTCTAGCACAATTACGTACGCACTGTGATGTGATCTAATCTTATAATTGATATGTGATGTTGACCGACCCTCGGGTCGCCTTCACAATAAATCACTTGATTGAAGCGTGCTCTATTGAAAATAGCGGAGCGATAATGAATCGATGTTGTGAAGATGTATTTGGCTGATCCAGCTTCGAGACCACCCCACAACTAAAACTGTACTGAGACATCACACTACGGCTTTCCGACTACCAGAATAATCTAACCGCTATTACAAGGCACGGTTACGAGACCGCGTACTACATTTCGCTTGTGCGCCGATTGTAGGGCCGAACTGAGCGCGTCATATTAATCATTTGTAGACAGAGGCGCTCCATCGCGACAGCAACCGCTGTTGTCAGTGTTGTCAGTGGCTGTCATATCTGTGCCAGCTCTGAGCGTTTCAGTCGACACGCTTTAATGTCAACTCTCAATGGTGTACGATAGGTAGTCATGACCATCACTATCGAGCAGATGGAATTCGGCACTGTACTCGAGCAGCTCTACGATCTCCTACGCGGTTTTGCGTTGTGGTGGCTAGGGCAAAGTAGCTCTACCACCGTTGCCCTTGACATCACTGCAGCGCCACAGGCAATACTTTGTTTTTTAGATTAAGTCGACTTGCTATCGTTGAGTCTATCCGTGAAGGTCGGTTCTCACTGTGCTCATAGTCCACCGCAGCTCCATTTGCAAGCACGTACGATTAATCTGTCATCACCACTCAAAGTGATTAACTGCATAGACCATTCGGTCGATGGCCGAAGTACTCACCTCGACCCAGAAACGCATCAACAAGGACAACGCTGTTACTTTGTTCATCAAGCATAATCATATTTTCCTGGTAGGATTTCCGCTGCCCACCTTCGTACCCTACGTCAGTTTTTTAGTGACGTTCTCGTGATCTGCTAACACAGGGAGTGAATGTGCGAGTAGCTTGTGCTATCGCCTACACTATTTACAGCGTCCGCGGGCTGGAGACAGTAACTTATCCCGACCAAAGAGACTGAGGTGCACAATGGTATATACCACCCACCTCTTTCAAAGCGTCCACTTCAGCGCTAGCTTACGGATCCTTCATTCAACTTGGCCACAGTCGTACTGGGTGACATAAGGGAGCGCTCGTCGTTCGCTTAAAGTAACCGTATTGCTGTCATCACTTGGACGTTCATGGAATGTACCGCGCAATTCTGCACCAATTTCCATCTACGTCATTGTTTCGTTTATTTGCTGCATGCCACCAGCAATCAGATGGCAGCATATTAGCGGCGCATCTGCCATTTATCTTTAAGTGTCATCGATGTCTTGTTGTGTAGGGCCGTGCGCTACGATGACACCGTATCAGATAAACTCCACGACAAAATCCACGAGCAGCGCAGACACGCGGATACATGTTTTCGTTGTGAACACTCTGTGTATGGTTTGTTGCAGTGTTGCTTTAAGATGGTCGCATTGCTTAAAAAATTATTGCGGCCAGTGCTCAGATGCATCTCTGCAATTCAGTTTCTCACGCCGCACGAGCGCTTTAATAACGTCCACGTGTTTGTTTGGTACGTTGAATGCAAGCAACGATATCTCGTTTAGCACTAATTCAATTTCGATTCCACTGTTTGGCGCAGCGAACGATAGTGTCGTTTATCCAGAGATATAATCACCAACGATGCCGTCATAGCCTTCCTTCATCAACATTGCACTATCCCTGAAGTACAAGAATATAAAGACGGCTAAAAGCGACGTGAGCTCAGCTGCCGCTATTGTTGTATTACTGTCGCCGCCAAAACGATACGCGCTCACGGCCACATCGTTAACCGCAGTGCGTTGTTTGTTGAGATATGACGACGTGATTACAAACCCATTCTACGCAGCAGGTGATATGTCAGTATTTCCGTTCTTGTCCTCCTTCTGAAGTTGACGCCGCAAACGATGAGCCCAACGATAACATTGTGTGATTGAGAGGGACAACTCACGAGGTCGGTGGGGTTTATACACCTCCGTATTTATGTCGTGCGCAATGACATCGACGGCGATTTAAGGCTGGGCGAGGCGGCGCCAAGCAGCGGACTGCAGTGCTCGCTATGTGTTTCATTGACAAGTTCTGGATGAAAAACACGCTAGCAGACGATAATGTGGTCGCCGGATGTGCTCCGCGCGAGAGCATAGGCCAGTCAGTAGACCACACTTGAGGGCACGTAGAGTTGCTGGAACAAGAAGGTCGCCCGTGGCACTGAATACTACCCTGTTCCTCAATAAACGCACTTGGCGTCTTTCTGGCAATATTTCCAGCCACCGTATAGAGTCTCCGCTACTCTTCAGCTTCCGAAGGGGGGATACGGCATCGAGGTTGCGATTTGTGTATCCATTTCCTAATGACTGGACGGTTTCGTTCTGTTCTCTAATCTCAATAGCTACAATTCTGTCAACTACAGTGAGCCATTTAATCATATTATTGTACCGTAATTGATGAAATACCTGAAGAGATACGCTCCTTTAATATTTTGATAGCATGGCACTAATATTCCACAGAGAGATACACCACCGCAAAATCATACATAGAATCCAGAGCTTCTCTGGGCACACCAAGGCTTTGTTTCAAACTTGAAGTACCCTATCATTCGAAGAATGGCTTAGAAACGTAATGTAAACAATTTGTATTGTTTACTTAGTCCCTGGCCCAAGTGAGAGAACATGTTCTGGCTTGCTTGGAGTTAGGGAATTAAAGAGTCGTGCTGGAAAAGCCAGAGTTTTGTGTTCAGCCTGGTCCACTTAATTCCAAAGCACGAGCAGGTGGGATGGCAAATGCTTTGTGGACTTGGCACACACGGAGAAATCTGTGGTGTCACTGAGAGCATAGAATAAGACATGGCACACACGAAGGAAACTGTGGTGGTCACTGAGATCATAGAACGAGCTTATCACGGTACGCACAGCTCACTTGACTCTGCAGCATTTGGTGTTTGTGAAAATGACTTTGTGCGCCATGTAGGCGTGGAAATAGCTACGCCTGGACAGTGGGCACGGTGGCACTGAGCCTGGGCGAAAATGATGAAAATTTAGTCTACAAACCCTGACTGGTTACCATAGAAAAATGGAAAGCAATATTACCGTTTTCGAAATGCCAGAGCCTTTCCACAGGGATTGGTCGTTGTGCGACCCACAGCGGATCAATAGCGAGCGAAATGTGCTGGGATGGTCAACAACTGCATGAACATTCATAGCAGCGAAGTTCTTGCGACAGTACCACCCTTCATGCTTACGCGACCGCGCTATCGCCAAAAGCGTGCCGCCAACAGCACTAGCGACCCTCGGAAAACCCGAGATCGCGAAAAACCCGATTCGATCTCGTGCAGCTCGTCACCTCCAGGCGGCACGAGCGCCGTCTTTGCTGCCTTGTTCAGTACTGTGAGAATTTCGCCAATGTTGACGACGGCGCGCGTATTCGAGATGCCAAGCACCGCTGCAGAGTGGTTGATCATGCCACCTTGCCTAAGATACATCATTGCCAGCGCGACGCGTTTGAGTAGATTGTGCATGGAGTTGGCTGCTGGTAGATCCTCTGCTGCGACACGCACGGTCTTGACGAAGAACAGAAACAACTTGCGGTCGAACCTGAGCTTTGCCATGAACCACTGTGTGCGCCGCAGCGCAAGTCCCTCCTCAAATGGTGTCGCCGGGAACGTTGATACGTTCGAAGTAGGCCGCGCACGCACAGCGCGTTGATCTCCTGCCGCTACGGCGGCAATAAAACACGCACATACTAAATATGCAACGACAGTGTTGGAGGTGAGACACAAGTATTAGGAAAGTATACTTTAATCAAGTGTGCTGTTGGACACAGACCCATAAGGGTGGTACGTGACCCTTTAGCGCGGGGTTGTATTTTAGCGTGATGATGGAGGCCTGCCATCCACCTCACTTCTCAATTTGCCATCAAGGGCAGAGGTGGAGGTAAAGGCCACGGAGCGCAAGTTCCAAAGGGATTTCTCAAAGGATTCAGTAACTCTCAAAGAGGGAAAGGATCAGGGTTGCTTAAATACACGGTTCTTCCTGTCTATCTGACTTATTGTCATTTACCAGGCTTTACTGTAATAGACAGCAGCGCACTCCTCCTCCATTCGTCCGCAGAATGTCCAGCTCCACTCGCTTTTTCAAAACAAAAGTCCCTGTTCAGAACACCTGGTGCTACTGTTCCGAAGAATGCGTTTCGCGTTCTCTGTCTAATAAAATAGGAGAGATCGGACTCTGACGCCGCCCAATCATATTGCTTGGAATTTTTTATTGGGGACGCGTTCTGGTACTTCGACCAGGGCCTTAAGGTTTCGTACATTGCCTTTTTAATTTATCAAAATCACCCTCAAAAGTAGTGCCCGACTTGAAAGGCAATACAGATTAGTAAATCATTTGATAGCGGTGGCAAGTTTTAGCGACAAATTAGAATAAACCTCGTCGGATTCTTTTAACAAAACTACAACAAAAGTTGCAGTTGAATTTTGTTCCTGGAAAACAGGAAACACTAGTATACAAAATTCGAGCGTATACTGTAAAGCGCAGGTGTAAAGTATACTCCTCTGTACCATAAAGAAATGTGCATTATGACAAAGCGGCCACCATTCAACTGCAAATGCACATTTTTGTGCGACGCTTTCGTGTTCGTCTTCACTGCTTTTCGTCCAAACACGTGTGGAGAAACTGAAGTGAGCTCTTCAAAGTCGCGTTATTATTCGATGGAAAGCACATTGCCAGCAGACATTTTTCAAAAGTTGTGGGTATTTCAACCAATCACAGTGTATCTGAGAATAACGATATTTTAAAAAATAAAAGTCTCAGAATTAAATCTATTGTGTAGAATTTAATATTCCGTGCTGGGTGGCATTTTATTTTGACGTAACAAGAATAAGATCTGCCAACGCGAAAATTCTGATCAAAATGGTGCTGCTTACGACAGCCAATCAAAATTCAAAGCTTTCTTGGGCACCCGGATTAAAATGTGGTGGAGCATCTGGAGGAAAATCCGGACGGTAAGCGACCGCGGAGATGGGTGAGCGCGTGGACGAGGCAGAGGGAGCTGGGGACGGAATGGGCGGAATTCCAGTTTTGACATGCCGGCCGTAAACCAGCCGACGTTCCAATTTCCCGTCCAGATTCAAGATTGTGTTCCAGATTCCAGATTGTGTCCCAGATTCCAGATCTCCTTTCCAGATTCCAGATGTCCGTTCCAGATTCCAGATTCCTGTTTTAGATTCCAGATATCCGTTCCAGATTCCAGATCTCCGTTACAGATTTCAGATCTACGTTCCAGATCTCTAGATCGCCAGATCTCCGTTCCAGATCTCTAGATCGCCAGATCGCCATTCCAGATCTCCAGATCTCTGTTCTAGATCTCCAGATCTCCAGATCTCCAGATCGTCAGATCGCCAGATCTCAGGATTGCCAGACCTCCAGATCTCGGGATGATAGGTGCCCCAAGTAAGTTCAAGTTCAAGTTCAAGTATATGCAAGCCACCAAGCGGGAAAGGATCAAGTTCAAGGATGTGCAAGGTACTGTGCGGGAAAGGATCAAAAGGAGCGCATAGGGAATGAGTAGTCAGGATAGCATGTAGGACTCCCTGGTCTCCAGGGCTCTCAGTCGTAAATCTACCTCGTTTTACATAAGTCCAACGAAGTGTTTGGCCTGCTTGTATGTTCCAGGGCACGCTCAATCAACTCCGTGTGGCCCGTGGCACCACGTTAAACCCTCGCAAAGGCAGAAGAACCCCTCAAAAACACGCAAAGTATCCCGGTCAAGACCGCTACGGCCGTCAACAGAAGACTTACCCCTCCGTGCTCACGGTAGAAGCCCATCCTGCCGAGCGCCACCCATCCGTCCGCTCCTCCCGTCCTTCGTCCCCGAGAGCTTGACGTCTGGGATCCTGAACTTGCCGTCGACCCGCGCGGGTACACAGTGTGAGCTGCGCGAGCGCTGACGTGCGCGCTGAACGATTTGGATAGGAGCACCCCCTCCTCCAGAGCGCGGTCACTGACGACGAGTGCGAGAACCGCGAAACATTCTCGATTCGCTTCTCCACAAAAAACGTAATGTCCATTGTTTCGTGAGACAGGAAAAGTACAGCATAACATTCTTCAACTTTGCGCGCGCTGCCGACTTCCTGCCGCTCGACCAATGCTGCGACGTGGATGAGCGCAAGGACGACGCGCTCGCGTTCCTCGACGGTGTGTACCAACAGCCAGCGATGGCCGAGGCGTACGCGGCCGAGCGCAGCTCGGTGGACGGCGACCTCAACGCGCACATCGACTCGACAGGCGGCTCGGTGGTGTCGCAGCCGTCGTCGCTGCAGGCGGTAGGTCATGAGAACAGCCTCGCGTCGCTCAACGCAGCAGGGGGTGCGAGCTCGTAATCGTGTGTCTCGTGCAGCACTGCGTTGGGTTGTGCGGTGGACAGGGCAGTCTTTCGAGTGCGTCAGATCTTTTTATCTGCTGGTGTCGCGGTGCCGAAGGTGCGTGCAGCGTACGAATAAAGTGAGTTGTCGTTATCCGCCACGGGTCTGTGTCAGTCAGTCAGCCCAGTCCGTCTTCTCACACACCCCACCTCATACAGGATAGAGGATGCAATCATGCGCTCGATGTGTCGTGCGTGTCGAAATGCGTGTATTATTCGACCACTGGTTGGTTGGGTCGGTTGTGTTGGTGGTACTTGCGGTTCTTGAACACAGACTTAACGCATCCTATAATGCAGCGACCAGCTGTACCACTGTGCATTTTGCGCAGAGAGCGATGTTGCGGTCTGTTCATGCAGCCATCAACACCGCTCCGGCGGGGCGGTGAGAAGGGGGACTCGGTGTCAATCTCCTCCGTCATAGTGTCGTCTGCCTGTGTGGTCGCATCGACGAAGCTAAGCGGACGGAGGAGCTTAGCGTAGTGGGCTTTGAGCGCGGACGGTGTCCTGGATACTACAAGCAAAGCGAGTGGGACTCACTTGCAGCCAGTCACTTGACTGCCAGTCTGCCACTTCATGTGAATCTATTCTTTCATAAAACTGTCGCTCTATCGCCACCCAGTCAGCGCAGTTCTCTCCAATGAGCATGAGAAGGAGAGTATCTTCTTCACTCGTCCACCGTCTATTCAGATGCTTACACTGGTGTGATGAAGTGAGTCACCAAAAACTGGCGGGCGCGATGTCCCTAGGGAGCGGGAGAGAGTCACGGGGTAGACTCC
>JAASGD010001454.1:0-10602 GCA_023334115.1 Globisporangium megalacanthum | reverse complement strand
TCTACCCGGTCCCGCTGTTGCAGCCTCTCCGCTGCACGTCCCAAGGCTTGCGACAGTGAATGTGTTGGTGGGACGAATGCTCGTGTTTGCTCTACCCAGCTATTCCATCTCGTTTGAGCGATGTGCGTCGTGCCTGTTATCGGTCAGATCAGCTTTAGCGAGGAATAAGTTTTACAAGGTCGAACACGAGCATGAAAAGTGCGGATCAGGTGGACCCTAGTATCCCGGGTTTTACAGTAC
This sequence comes from Globisporangium megalacanthum, assembly GCA_023334115.1. Lineage (NCBI taxonomy): Eukaryota > Oomycota > Peronosporomycetes > Pythiales > Pythiaceae > Globisporangium > Globisporangium megalacanthum. Next base: position 10,362 of record JAASGD010001454.1, on the reverse strand, counting down.
ATTCCCTCTCGTGGACTCGAACTCACCTGAAGACAGACCCTTGCTTCAGTTCATGCATGTGTTGCACGCTCCGTTGGTGGACCCAGCAAGAATATCCTTCAAATAAAAGTGTTCGCGTTCGCATTCGCAGTGCCAACAAACTCTGATACCTGGACTGCGTGTGCTTCAAAGGAGCATTTCACTGTCAAGCACAACGAGCGAAGACCAAAGCTGTGGGCAAGAAGATTGAGAGGCCACGCACGAGGCGTCACTGCGATTTCGTTGAGAGCCACAGAGAAACGCACTTGCCAGCGGAAGTATCAATTCGATTTGTTTCTTACAATTAGCCTGACAAATTCCAATTCTGCACAGCGTACTTTAGCGCAACCAAACTGCAACCTCACGAAGGTGAATGCGAATTTGCTCGCTTATGTACGAATGATCCACCTTGCTTTTATCACTCTCAATGCTGTCGTCACGGTTCGTATCCAGATGCCTTTCATTCATTCACTCGTTCCGCCAGCACTTCTCGATTCGCATCCTCGAGCTCAAGCGCGTGTGCCCTCCTCCAGAAGGTCCCAAGCGCCTTCCAAGCCTCCCAACTCCCTCCCTCCCTCCCTCCCAAACGGCCATCATGGTGGTGAAGCTCCTAACGCACGAGCACGGCAAGGGCCGCGTGCGGCTGCTCAAAGTGACGCGCGCTGCCGACAAGCACACGGTTCTGCAGCTCGAGGCCGAGATCCTCCTCGAGGGGCCGGCCGAGCGCGCGTACTACAATGGCGACAACAGCAACGTGCTCCCGACCGACTCGGTCAAGAACACAGTGTACGTGCTCGCAAAGAAGCACGAGTTCGAGACGATTGAGGACTTTGCCATCATCCTCGCCAAGCACTTTGTCGCCACGCACCCGGCGATTGTCGACGTGGCGAAAGTGAAGCTCTTTGAGACGCACTGGGAGCGCGTCGTGACGGCCGACTCGACGGGCAAAATGCGGCCGCACCACCACGCGTTCGTCGGCGTCGACAGCGGCATCGCCACGACCTCGTACGTGTCTCTTAGAGTGTGTTGTGTACGACCGCGTCCTGACTCTCCCTGGACATGTCTTTCTATGGAAACAGGGCGGTCGCACGCAAGGCGCCACACGGAGGCGAGCCGCTCGTATCGCTCTCGGCCGGCATCGACGGCTGGCGCGTCATGAAGACGACGCAGAGCAGCTTTGTCGACTTTTTCCGCGACGCGTACACGACGCTGCCGGACGTGCCGGACCGCCTCGTGGGCACAGTCGTGCAGGCGACGTGGACGTTCACGTCCGAAGCGTTCCGCTCGTGCTTTAAAGCGCAGCGCGAGCAAGTGAAGAAGACGCTGCTGGACGCGTTCGCTGGCCCGTCGGACGTGGGCGTGCCGAGCGACGCGGTGCAAGCGACGCTCTTCCAGATGGGCGAAGCCGTGCTGGCCAAGTGCCCGTTTGTCAAGGACATTACGATCCTCATGCCGAACGTGCACAACCTCCCCGTCGACCTCACGCGCTTTGGGCTCAAGAACCTCCACCCGCACGGCGAAGTCTTCTTGCCAACGTCCGAGCCCCACGGGATCATCAAAGCGACCATGGTGCGCGCGACGTCACGTCTCTGAGTCGGAGAGTGTCAGTGCGACAGCGCTGCTAGTCACGTACGCCCCACACACTAGGCAATCGGTTTCAAAGAGTGCTTGCGTTGAGAGGCGATCGATCGCAGCCACAGAGTTACCCATGGGCGCTAGCCGACCCTGTAAAAGTCTGCGAGCGAGCGCCCGAACGCACGCGCTTGGCTCTGCAGCGACGGGTACTGCGCTCGCTCCTGGAGAGCGTGGAGCTGGTGGTGCATCGCTTGGAAGCATCCGTCACAGACTGCACATCGCTGCGAGCTGCCAGAGCAAGCGGGTGAATGAATGGTTAGCTGAGCTCCTATGGCAGCAGTACGACTGGGGGCGTGAACCACACACACACAAACGCACCGCTGGTCGCCAGCGAGGTCCACGTCCCGCGACCGGAACGGCTTCGGCCGCAGCGAGTCCTTGACGATCGGAGCGAACGCGTCAAAGAGCTTGTGGCCAAACGCAATCCCGACGCTCACGTACCTAGAGCTCTCGTCCATGGCATACGTGACGTCAGCCCCACCACAGCCTACAGGCCTCTCTGTCTTTCTGATAACAAGGCACGCACGTTTCAAACTTGCTCGCGAGCAGCTCCGTCACGAGCGGGAGGAGGAGCGCGCAGCCTTCGAGGTCGAGTCCGAGCGTCTGCAAGTCGGTGACCCGGAGAACGTCGACGACAATCGCCTCTCGCTTGCCGCTCGGGAGCTGACTGAGGTACCGGAGGCCGTCGTGGAGATGCCCTCGCTCCCAGTGGCCCAGGAGCTGCTGCACGCACTGGTGCCGCGCTTTGAACGTCTTGATGCACGTGTCCATCCCACACCGCAGCTCCATAATGTAGTCGGTCGTCACGACAACGTCGTCCTGGATCAGTGGCTCAGTGGCCACGACGCTACTATTTGGGACAGCGGCTGCTGCTGGAGACCAGGGGACAGCGTCGCGTTCGTCAGTTCCAGACCACCAACCGTGTCGCCTTTAGCTCCACTGTCGGTGGCACCAAGAGCCACGCACCAGTGCCGCCAGTGCGGCTGCTGCTGGACGCAGGTCGGGGATCGAGCAGAGGCGGACGGGGGTCTGGTGGCGCTGGCCGCGCGTCGTCTGCTCCAGAGCGTCCGTCGTCACGACACAATGGCGTAGTGAGTGGCGCTGTCGTAAGTAACGCCACGTTCGAGGCCGCTCGCAAGTGGCCACGCACGTGATCGACGAGGGTCCTCTGTGAAGCGACTGGCGGTTCCTAGTCCACTGCTGCTGCTGGATGACGGCGCGAGGAGCGTGGCTGGAGTCGTCGGCCGACTGGAGACCGCGACGCGGCTCTGGAATTCAGGAGCGAGGCGCTCCGTACTGCTCCTGGTAGGGACAGTCGACGCGTCTCTCGCTCTCGCCACTCCCTGCTGGCTGGACGCAGTAGCCAGCTGTCCTTGCGCTGGCGCTGGCGTTTGCTGGAGAGGCGGTGGAGATGGTACTGGTGCAGCTTGGCTTTTTGCCGGATCTCCCCGACTTCGTGCACCGCCGCCACTGGTTCCGTTGCTGCTGCTGAACGGCCGGAGCTGGTGCGCGTCCAAGACCCAGATCGATACGAACGCGTCCTGGATCGAGCCAATCATGACTTTCATGTCCTGCAGCATCGTCGAGTCGGCGTGGGCCTCGACAGCACCGACTTCCTTGGGGCGAGGACACATGACACTGTCGTGACACTGCGTATCACACGACAGCAACGATGTGAGAGACGAGCAGAGAGAGGGAAACAACAGTGAACAGAGACACCCCCCCACCTCGATTGCCGTCTCGTACGACCACACGCGCACGGCTTCCGGCGAGCAGCAGAAGAGGAACTTCCCACCGTGGGGCTCGGCCACCGTGTGGCACATTGTCGTCGTCTGCAGCAGCATCGACGTGTCAGCCAATCACGAGACACGACACGACACGACACGCCACGGCCGGTCCATCGACGCACCGTCGCGTTGTCTGTGGGCGTGAGTCCAATGAGCGCAAACTCCTGCACGTCCCAGAACCGCAGCGTACGGTCGGCCGCTGCTGACACGAGGATGAACTCCTCAGGGTTGAACTCGAGGTCTACCACAGTCCAGCAGAGCCACCGTTCAGCAGCCACGCGCATTCAGGCGCGCACGTGGAGCACTAGCGCCAGTTCGCGACCCAACGTACTCGTGATCGCGCCGCTGTGCTCTGCGAACTCACGCAGGAGCTTCCCCGCCGTGAGGTCCCAGATCCGGATCGTGCCGTCGCGTCCGCCAGACGTGAGCCAGCGGCCGTCGGGCGTGAAGCGCACGGTCGTCACCTCGGTCTTGTGGCCCTTGAACGCTTGCATACAGCTCTTGGTGCGCAGGTCCCAGACCTTGACGACGGTGTCGAGCGACCCGGAGGCGACGTAGTCCCCGTAGAGGTGGTAGTCGAGCGCTGTGCACGTGGCCATGTGGCCCTTGAGCGTCCGGCTCACTTTGCCGGCCTCCAAGTCGAACGCCTTGATGGACCCGGCTTTCGAGCCCGCGACAACCTTGCGCTCGAGCGGGTCGAACACGACGCTCTCGACGGCGCTCTGGTGGCCCGAGAGGCTCTGGCGGAGCGTCACGTGCGTGCGCCGTCAGCAGTCGTTTATGTGTTAGCAAGAGCCAGTAGAAGGCGCGTCGCACCATGATGTTCTTTGTCTCTTTCTCCCGCATGCGCCAGAGGTTCACGACATTGTCGTCACCGCCAGTGGCCGCCACTTGGCCCTGCAAGCGCACCCGTGCGTTCAGTAGCGAGCGAGCGCAGCGTCGATAGATGCGCCGTCTTTGAACAGACGCAGTAGCTCCAGCGCGTCCGATCCAAGAGCTCAGCACACGAATGAATGAATGAATGAATGAAGGAATGCACGCACGCACCGACTTGCGGCCGAATGCGAGACAGTTGACAGTGCTGGCGTGGCCGAGAAAGTGCGCTGCATGCACCAGCTGCGTTAGGACGCATCCAGAAGCAGCAGTGAGTGCAGAAAGAGCAGTCGAGGGCCCACGTACAGTGCCGCGTGAGCGCCATGGCTCGGCGGTGTTAGTTGAGTGACTGCTCGTGCTCAGTGTTGAAAATGAAGCGCACTTTAGCGGAGAGTGCGGTAGTTTAGTTTGACTTGCGAGCCAAAACAAACGCCAAAAGAAGCTCGTCAAACAGGTGAGGCCACCGTCCGAGCGAGCGAGCGAGCGCTCGTCCCGCCCTTCTGTCCTGCTGGGCGCTACGCTCACGCGCTGCTTGCGACCGCAGGAGCGGTACCATGTCGGTCTTCCTCGCAGTGCTGAGCTTCGTCGACATTGTCTTGCTCACGTTTCTCAACGGCTACTGGGTACGTACGTATGAGTGACAAGCGTCGGCACCAACCAAACCCCGCAACTCATTCACACTCGTGCTGCATGCCAGCTCATCACGCTGGACGAGCTCGAGCTTGACCACCTCAACCCTGCGGATGTCGCCAAGCGCCTCAATAAGCTCGTGTGTACGTGTGATTGGCTGCTGTCAGTCTCGGGAGGGAGAGGGAGAGCTCACTCGCGTGCTCATTGGCTCTCGCTCGTGTGGCTGGCGTCAACAGACCCAGAGATGGCGCTGCATGGCGTGCTCATGCTCCTCTGCTTAATGGCGTGGGCGCCGTACGTGCTGCTGCTCAACATCCCCATCGCTCTCTGGCACGCCCGCCGGTACGTTCGTGACTGTGATGCGATTGGGTAAAATTTAGTTCATGCATCGCACTTAAGTGGGTATCTCCTGCGACGCCAGCGTCATGCGCAACGAGCACCTTCTGGACCCGACCGAGATCCTGCGCTTCAAGAACCTTCAAGGCGCGCGCACCGAGGCGATCGCAAAGACGGTCTTTTACGGCTTTCAGATCGTCTACGGCATGTTCTGGTGCGTTTGTCTCCTCTGGTGGCGTCACGACCGAGTGTTGTGACGTGATCCACTTGCTGTTTGTATGGGCCACAGGATGGTGTCTGCGATCGTCGGGTCGGCCAAGGGCGGTCGCAAACCGCGCAAGTGAGCGTGTTGGCCAGGCGCGTCTTGTCGCACGACGTCGCTGCGGTGGCGGCGCTTTGCTACCGTTCGCATCCACTACAGCGTACCGGTCGTAAAGAGAGAGAAGACCGCATTGTGTAGAGAAAGAGAGTTGTTTCGGCAGTATATCAGCCAAAAACACTGTCCACACTACCTCGTTAATTTGTCCGGACTTCTTGTATTCTTTTTATTCTTTTTCTCTGTCATTTGTTCACTGAGTCGGTCCAAATTCAAGCAGCTCCACCAGACAAGCGACAGACTGACCAGCATGCGAAGACGGTCGGAGCGACGGCGTGCAGCGGCTGCAGCGGCCGCTGCGAAAGGCGCAACTGCGCCAGAGCCGCCGTCTCTAGCGACGCCGGACGTGGCTGCGACCATGCCAGCGGCTCCAGACCCCGCGGGCGCAGACAGCGACAGCTCTCCGTCGCCCCATTCGCGCACCGCCAAACCGCTCGTGGCGCTGCCAGCGGCACAGTTCCAGCTCTACGTGCACAGCCACGAGTTCCAGAACGGCGAGGAGCTCGTGCTGAACCCCGAGTACTTTCCGCAGCTGCGCGACTTGCACCGCGACGACTACGTCGTGGAGCTCTTCCAGCCGCACGCGAGCCCAGACGACGACGAGAGCGGCAGTAGCGAGCACGCGAGCGAGCGGTCGCTGTCGTTCGCTGCAGGGCTGTCGACTGGCGAGTCCACCGCAGCAGCAGCGGCACGGCACCACCTGCTCATGGAGATCCCATTGAGCAGCAACCTCCCTGTCCGCGGCCGCATGCAAGTGAGCGTCTTGAAAGACACGGCCGCGGACTTCCACCTCGCGCCGTACAAAGACGTGCTCGTGCGGTTCGTCCCCAAGGCGCACGTCGAAGTGGACTTTGTCGAAGTGTCGCTGAAAGACCAGTTCATGTCCCGTCGCGACCTGTGGTACTTGAAGAAAGCGGTCGTCGGCGTGCCCATCTACGTCGGGAAGAACATTCGCGTCCACGGCGCGCGGTGGCAGGTCATGGACGTGCGCGCGAGTGGCGGCGAGAAGGTCGCGAGTGGCGTGATTACCACGCGCACCAAGTTTGCGTTCCGGTCGCGGACGTCGCGCGTCATGTGGCTCGTCCAGCTCACGCCCGAGATGTGGGACATGGCGAACTCGGGCAAGCTCTACCTCGAGATCTTCCTCCGCGTCGTCCAGAACGTGCTGAACAAGTGGATGAAGCACAAGGTCTCGCACAGCCTCACGATCATCTTCTTTGCACGAAGCTACTATCCGGACCTCGAGCAGGAGCTGCTGGACGCGACGAGGCCGTCGGCCGCTGCGACTGCGACTGCGTCGTCATCGGTGCCAGGCCGGAAACGACGGGCGTCGAGCGGCGGAGCGAGCACGCGGCCGTCCGCGACGTCGCGTGCGCACGCAGCGAGTGCGAAGCGCCGATCGGAAGACCGCGAGCGCACGTTCCCGTACGAGCGCCGCGACTACTTCCCGATCGGCGTCGACGAGAACGGCCGGCACTTCCAGGACTTTTACAAAGTCGTCGCGTTCGACAGCATTGTCACGGACGTGCAGCCGCTGCTCGTGAAGCTCAAGCGCGAGATGAACGCGTTCCCACACGCGTGCGGCTGGCAAGCGACTGCGACTGGACCGTCCGAGGCTTCAGGCGGACCGACGACTGGCGATCCGTACGAGTCGTCGACGCCCCGTCTCGGGGTCCCGTCGTACGCTCGCGATGGGAACCTCCTGGAAGCGATCAACCTCGTCCTCAACATCTTTGAGAAACACCACATTGACCGGCACCTCGCACGGAGCGGCCAGAGCGTCGTGCTTATGACGGCCGGCAACGGGATCTTCTCAGTGAACAAGCGCCTCGCCGAGATCACAGAGCAGCGCATGATGGACCACGGCATTGGCATCGACCTCATCTCGCTCGCGACGCCGCCGCTGCACAAGTGCCCGCTCTTCCTCTTCAAGCAGTCGGAGCTGAGCGAGATGAAGCTCCCGAGTCGTGCGGGCGAAGCGAACGCTGTCGCAGACGCGTGCTTATGCGCCAACAACCAGACTGGCACAGCTGCGAAAGCGTTCCAGCGCCGGTCGCGGACAGCGTCGAACGACGGTCTCTTCGACAGCCAGACGGTCGCAGATGGCGGTGCAGCCGCAGCGTCCGTGCGGCCGACACAGCTCTGCAAGTACTGCACGCAGCGACTGGAGAACCGCAAGAACTACATGGTCCCGCTCTGGATCCCGCTCTGCTTTGTCGAAGAAGACATGATGGTCGACCACGTGTGTCCGCTCGACGAAGACATTACGCGCCACTGCGCCGTGTGCCACCCAACGGAGCCCAAGACGAAGGACTTTGTGCCGCTGCCCATGTGTCGGCTGTTCAAAGACGACGACCGCTTCGTCCGCGCGACGTACGCGCTCCCGAAGCCGCTTGAAAAGCTCTTGAACCGCTTCCAAGACCCGCCCCATGAGCAAACTCGAAGCGACGACAGCGATCGACGCGCGTGGTTCTCGACAAACGGGATCTCCGAGTCCGCGACGTACACTGACCTGCTCTTTGCGGGCTTTGACAGCGACCTCGTCCGCACACGGTCGCCGTCGATCACGTCGGTCGACGACCTCATCACGTACAACGGCGACATGGTGCCGACTGTGCGGTCGTTCTCGCCGTCGGACCGGAGCAAGGTCCTTCAACAGTTTGAAAAGTACGACGAGCAGGTGTTTGGGTTCGCCGGGCCCGCCCGTGGAGCGGTTCCGCTGAAGCCGCTGGACGGAGGCGACCGGCTCTGTCTCACGCCGCCTCTCGGGCCTCGTCCGCCGCCTGGCTCGCACTCGAAGAAGCGTGCCGGCACGGGGTCCGTCATGACGTTCCAGTCCAGCTCGGCCGGCAACGCGACTGGTCCGACGGGCGGACACGAGAGCACGCAGATCCAGTGGCGGCACCGCGAGCGCAGTCCGTCGCCTCGTCCGCTGCACGGCTCTGCGACCTCCGAGTCCAAGTTCTTGTCGTCGTCGGACGACGAGATGTCGTCGCTCGAGTACGCGAAGCAGCGCAACGTCTCGGGCTCGCTGCCGAGCACATACCAGCTCGACAGCGGTCCAGCTTACGCACCGTACACGACGAGCCCAATGCTGCGTCCTGGCGACGGCGCCGGGAAAGACGACATCTTCAGCTCGCAAGCGTACATCTTTAGCAGCAAGCTCACGAGCAACCAGCGCCGGTGGAGCCAGATCCGCCCGAGCGAAGACGCCAAGTACCGGCTCGTACAGAACATGCTCAAGTGGAAGAGTCTCTGCTTCCCGGCGCTGCTCCCGCTCACGAGCGACTTCTTCCCCACCGCGAACGAGCTCAAGGCGCACTACACGCAGTCGTTCTACAGCGTCACGCTCCCAGAGCGCGACGAGCAGAACGGCGTGACGTTCCGCGACTACAGCGAGTTCGTGATGGAGCTCGTCGCCCAGCGGTTCTCGCAAGACTTCCAGCTCGTGACTGTGGACGAGAGCGGGGGCGAGACTGCTGGAAACGTCTTCCGCGTGAGTATGGGCCACCGCATCCACGAGATCACGTTCAACGAAGAGACGCAGACGATCGACGTGAAGCGGTACCTCCAGAAGGCCAAAGTGCGCTCAGACGTGGACATCATGGAGTACCGGTACTCGCTCTGGTCGCCGGTCGCGCACGCGTTCCTCTCAGTCTCGCAAGAGTTCCGCAAGTACCCGCTGCTCGAGTACGCGTGGAACTACTTGGACCAGCTCATCTGCGGCTACTACGACGAGATGAGCGAAGCGATCCGGTACAAACGCATCATGTATTGCGTCGTCCCACCGCGACTGGACGGCTCGGAGCGCGACAAAGGTGAGCGAAGCGTACTTGAACCTCTCTCTCTCTTGACTGAATGCTGTGTCAGCGTTGTCTAACTACTGACTGACTGTGGCTCACTGGCTATCTGTAGAGAGCCTCCAGGACTACACGGAGCGGTGCAAGAAGTTCATCGAGTACCTGCGCTCCAAGTCGGACACGCGGTTCCCCGACGTGGCGATCTCGACCGAGTGGAAAGCGGCGATGGCGACGAGCGGCGTGGACGCGTTCAAGCGCGTCTTCCAGACGAATGTCAAAGTCCCGATGAGCGGGACGGACGCACCCGCGAGCCAGAACTGGGTCATCACGCGCGTCGACAAGGAGCTCCTCGCGACGCAGTGCTACCACGTCGAAGTGCAGTGGCTCGTGTGCCGGAGCTCGCTCGTCGACGACTACATTACGGGGATCGTCCGGCGTGCCAAGCAGCTCGGCCTCGACTTCATCCAGGTCCCTGAGAACGGGATCTCGAGCGACTTGGACTTGCACCCGATGATCTGTCCGATCTTCCTCCCCCTGAGCCACCCACGCGAGCAGCAGCTCGTGGAAGAAGCGCTGATTGAGCGGTTCCACTTTTGCTGCGAGGCGCTGCACCCGATCCCGTTCACGCACTTGAACCACGGAGAAGAGTACGCGCTCCGGCAGCACGAGCCGCGCAGTGTGCGCTCGCGCCGCCTCGTGTCGTACTACCGCCAGTACGTGCACCGGTCGCTCTCGTGCTACGTCCGGATGACGCAGACCGGCCTCGTGTGGATTTCGAACCGCAAGCTCGCGAGTGACGACGTCCAGGGCATCTTTGACGGCCTGCGCCAGCTCGTGGCGTCAGTGCGCACGGCCCATGCGGCGCTGGAGGACGTACTGGAGCGCGTGTTAGAGGCCCCGACAGCAG
>JAASGD010001453.1:0-10608 GCA_023334115.1 Globisporangium megalacanthum | reverse complement strand
TCCCCCAGGTGGCTTGAAGCAACTGCTCGGAACGCAATCGACGGCGTCGTTGAGACGCGAAGGCGTCAGAGAGGCACACGAAGACGCCCTTCAGCTTCGCGCTCTCAGCGACCTCCAGCTCCGTCACCACTCTCCCGATCGGTTTGATGTTTCGAAAGCGCTGACGAGCGTTTGGGCCTTCAACCAGAAGCTGCACGTGCGCAAGGTGAACGGATGCTCGGTCGCGACCAAGACGCACGCACGGATTGCGGGCACTCCCTGCACCAGTCAAGGTGATTGCGATGGACGGTTGGCACGTGGACACCGCACAGACAATCACGGACGCGAAGCTGTTGCCAGACAGAGGCAGACGCGAACGCGTGGACGATGAGGAGGCGCTCGAGTGGACGGAGGAGTGCGCACACACGAACGTGTTGATAGTCAAGTTCATTCATACTTAGTTAATTCACAGTTCTTCGAGCAGTGGATACTCCGAGTCTTCTTCTAGCGGTGATTCGGCACACTCTGGTTGCTCTTCTTCTAGCGTTTCGTCGGTACCCTCTTCCCGCGCGTGCGCTCGCATGTGGAGCTGCATTTTCAAAGCACCAGGCAGCAGCCACTGCAGCTGCAGGATCATGACTTTCTTTTCCAGAATGTAACCAAGCACCTCTGTGGCAACCTCTAAACCGCGCGGCGCCGTGAAGTCCGAACGCACGTTGCTTCGACGCTTCGACGGGTACCATACCGGACGCCGGGCGCATGTCGATCGCTCCGGCTCTTCGATGGGAGCCGCACGGGGTGCTTCGACTGGACTTGGTTCTTCAGTCGGCTCGTGGTCGTCGTGGTCACCAGCCGGCACGACGGCGGCGGCGCTCGGAGTGCGGGTGGCGGCGCTCGGACTGCGGGTGGCGATTGGGATGGCCGACGTCGTGGACTCGTAGTGCTTGACGAGCTTGTGCACTGTTCCCGCGGTCGCGCCAGCGCCAGTATGCGTTCGGCGTTGAGAAGCCTCGGCGCTGGCAGCGACAGCGGAAAGATACTTCTGGATGTGCGCGGAGGCGACGGCACGGCGGGCGACGCCCACGCTCGTCTGTGTAGGTGCTGCTGCAAGAGGCGACATGTTGCGGCGTCGACGGTGGTGGTGGTGGTTGTAGTGGAGGTGGTGGTTGTAGTGGAGGTGGTGGTGGTAGTGGAGAGTGTGCGGAGCTGCTGCTGCTAGCTGTCGCGAGAAGGTCTTGTCGCGTTGACAGCGGATCTGCAAATGAGTGTGCGGATCTCGAAGCGGCGCGAAGAAGCTCACTACAATTCGAATTTGTATTAGGTTTACAATGGACAAAGTCGAAAATGTAGCACCAGCACGAAGAAGCTCACCAAAATTCGAATTCATATTAGGTGTATAGGCCACAAAGTCCAAAACCAAACAGCGTCGGCGAAAAGTGACAGGTCTGGATCAGTTGGTGCGACTCCTCGCCGTGACCACGGCGCGTCACTATTTGTTCGTTCACGCATTGGCTCCTGTTCTTCATACAAACAGTCGCCCTCTTCAATCACGACATGCAGGTGCATGAAGAAGGACGCGCGTCTCTTCACGAGCGTGTAGTTCGCCAGCTTCTTGCTCGCACGAACCCAGCTGCCATTGCCTTCGCGAGGATGTGGCCGCCTACACGCGTGCGTTAAATGGCGCACCGCCGCCTTGGGCGTGTCGTACACCGTCACGGCAATCCTTCTCGGCCCACGTTGTGTCCAGCGACCAGTGACGTCGCGGTGGCGTCGAGCAGCTCAGTGTTTCGGGCGCGCGCGACGCACTCGCTCAAACTCAATACGGCACCTACTCGGCCGGCTGCGATCTTTTGTGGCGTCGAGATTCTGCTCGAAGACGTCGAAACGCGCGACCAGGCGACTGTGCGGAACGCCGTCCTGCACGCCAAGCATATGATCAATGCGTTCGACGAGGCGTAGGCAACACCGCGTTTGTCCGTTGTGACTCAGATCGAGGACGGGACGCACCGTCTCGATGTGTTCAGTCTGCTGCTGCTGAGCGAAGGTGATTCGCAGCAGCTCCCGGCACTCGGTGTCTACGACTTTTACGCGAACACAGTGCTGCGATAGCGTCTCGCTGCAACAGCGGTGGTGCACGATAACAAGACGAGCAGTTCGAAAGACACTGCTGCCAAAGTCGTCGACAACCAGCGACTCGTCTGGTGCATGGTCACGCTCATGACGAGCGAGTGGGTGCGCATCGAACGGCTCGCCGGTGACGTCAAAGTTCGTGAGTGACATAGCGTGCTGACGAACGAGCTCTGGCTCCAGCAGGAGCGCATCCTCTTCGCCTCCACGTCTATCTTCTCGCCCGCGTAAAAGTCATGCGCTGCTGGGCGCTCCTGAACGGCAGGACGAAGAAGCTCGACGGCGACCTCGCGGAGTAGAGTTTGGCCCAAAGCTTCGCCATGGGGCGCAGCAACGACTGGCAGATGTCGTTGATATGCTTTGTGCTTGCGTGTGGGTACGCCGCCTGTGCGGTCGCTCCCTCTTTCCACAGTGCGCACTGCTTCGCCTCTACTTGTGGCGACTGTGGAAGCATTGTTCGACTCATGCAATCTGCTGTCTACACCAAGGCTCACACATCTCTCAATCTGCGCGCGTATCTCTCAAACAGATCTGCATCAAGAGCTCTCTCACTCGATGCGAGGCTCATTCGAATGGACAATGATTCAGGCCGAATCTGCCTCAGATTCTCAGAAGCATGGGTGCGGAGGTGACGACAGCACCCATTAACTTTGGTCAAGGACCGCGGCGGACGACAGCGAGTGGCGCTTCGGAGAACACTTGCATTCGTGATTTTGCTGCCTCCGGCTGAAGTCCCCGCACCCATTCTTTCCCTCCACCTCTCTCTCTCTCTCTTGAGTCAGAGACACAGACGGCAGACTACATCAAGACATGACTGCAATCCGTTCACTCTCGGGCTTCTTTGTGCGCGACGACAACGTCAGCACGCATGAGTCGCCGCCCCGCCTTTTCCGCAAGTTCTCGCTCGCGACCGGGAGTTGGGCGGAGCTGCAGGCTCGCGTAGCGAGTCTCGACGCACGCGACGTCAAGGTCGTGTACCTCGTACGCCACGCAGAAGGGATCCACAATGCTGCCGAGCGAGAGTTCGGGACAGCGCGGTGGGAAGCCGAGTGTGCGAAAAGCGACGCGTACCTGGACGCCGACCTCACGCCGTTCGGAATCGACGACGCACGCAGCAAAGGACCACCCGCGATCGCGGCCGAGCGTGCGCGTGGGATGCCGCTCATCGAGCGCGTGGTCGTCTCGACGCTCTCGCGCGCGATCCAAACAGCCGAGCTCTTCTTTACAGACTACCCGCTGGACGCGCCCCTCGTGAGCATGGAGCTCTGTCGTGAGATCATGGGCGTGCACACGTGCGACAAGCGCGTGTCGCGCTCGCAACTCGCCCGCAAGTTTCCGCACGTGGACTTTGCGCACGTAGGGGACGAAGAGGACGTGCTCTGGTCGCCGACCCACCGCGAGACGGACGAGGAGATCCAAACGCGCGCGCTCGCGTTCCTCCTGCAGCTCTTTGAAGCCGTGCCGGAGCGTATGGTCGCAGTCGTGACCCACTCGAGGTTCATGCGGTGCCTCTACGACGCGCTCCTGCCGGGCGAGAAAGATGTCTTTCCAGCAAACTGTGAGGTCGTCCCGCTCGTGCTCGAGCGCGTCCGTGCTCCTCAGCGATAATAGTACAGTCACAATCACTCGGATCTTGTTCGTCGCCAAGAGCTCTTGTCGCTCATAAAAACACGGATTACTATCTCTCGCGTTCTGAGGAGCTGAGTGGCCTCTCTGGTTCCGGCTCAGCCTGCGAAGGTGGGGAGGAAAAAACGTCTGGAATTCGGTGTCGTCCTCCTTTTCACTGTCCTAGAGGCTCTGAGTACTGTACTGTAGTACTCCTGTACTACTGCGTCGCTTCGCACATTGCAGGTGCCAAATCGATTGGGGTTGGTCAGTGCCACACGTTCACGCTCACACACTAACGAACTCGCGTCGCCGCAACTCCTGCTGACACACACACGACTAGCAACTCGCACAACCAAATGGGCAACTTTTTGAGCACGTCCGCGTCAGGGCCGTTGAAGCAATCGCTGCCGCCAGAGGCGACGTCGACCGCGTTCTTGAGCGGTGGTGAAAAGGCGTCCTCGTCGGCTGGTGGCGCGCTCTTCTTGAGCGAAGTCAAAGCGGAGCCAGCCACATGGAGCCAGGAAGGCATCTGCTTCACGATCCAGCGCCTCTTTGGTCTGCTCCCAGACTCGGCCGTGCGTTGCGTTGCGTTGCATTGTGTCGTTGTGGCTCTGCTGGCCTTCATAGCAGGTATCCGCCTGCCTGGCTAACGTTCTCTACTCGCCCACGACTCGTGGGAGCAGGCTGAAGCCCTCAAGCAACAGCAATGCCAGCCAATGTTCCAGCGGCGCCTGTCGTACGTCCTCTCGACACTATCGTCGTAGCGATCTCGCACGCGTCATTCTCTGCAGCCACTGCTCACTACCCCTCGACACTCTCTCGCTCTGTCGACTCTGTCGTCCAGGACCTTTGGTCTCAACATCCACATGCGCGCAGACGCGATCGTGGCCGTCCAGCGCGTGTACCGGCGCTTCCGCGTCCTGAGCCGCTGGCACGACGTCACTGGGCAGATGCTCGAGCTCGCACGGAGCCGCCTCGAGACCCGCAAAGCAGCCGAGGAAGAGCAGCTCACGCTCGCGAACTTCCGGGCGCTGCTCACCGCTGGCTTCTCGGCGCACAAAGTGTCGATTACTGGCGCCCTCAAAGCGATCCAGCTCCAGCTCGTCATGGACGCGCGTGCGGAGGAGTGCTATCTCACGTGGTCCCCCTCCCGCAAGCGCATGCCTCGCATCCACCTCCGTACGTCTGGTCTCTCTCTCTCTGTAGTCGCTAGCCACTCCCCCAGCCGAGTGCCAAGCTCATTCCTGCTAACGTAACACGCCGTTGTTGGGACGATACGACAGACGACGTGGAGCAAGTCGTGCCGGTGCTGCGCACTGGGAACAAGCACGCGCCACGCCTCGCGAGCAAAGTGAGCCACCGTCGGGGTCTCATCCTCGTCTGCAAGAGCCACCACCGCGGCCGTGTCGTGCTCGAGATGGCGTCCAAGCGCGAGCGCAACTTGCTCTTGTGCGGCTTTGAGCGCCTGCTTGACGAAATGAACCGGCTCGACCCGACACTGGACGACGCTGGTGCGCTCCGGAAACGCCTCCCACGACGACAGAGCGTCCTTGGGTTCTTTGAGCCAGAGACGCGGCCGCCAGCGATCACGACGTCCATTGCATCGTCCGAAGTCCCAGAGAACGACGAAGAGCAGTCGCCGAGACGCCGCGGGTCCAAGACGAGCGCCAGTACGCTGTCGTCGCCACCTTCTCGACGCGAATCGAGGACAGCGAGCGCTTCGAAGCGCGACTCGGGGCCGATTGAGCAGCTCTACGCGACGCGGTTTGACACGCCTGTGCCGGCTCCAGCAGCTGCGACTCTGCGGCAAACGAGCCTTGTCAGAGCGGTGCCAGCGCAGACGTAGCGCGAATGGACGAAGAGTGAGGAGGAGAGTCAGACAGAGAGAGAGAGAGTGGAGACGAGAAGGAGATCTCCCTATTGAAACCCTTCCTCTCGACTGTCTCACCTCCGCTGCCTCAGTCGTCTTTTGCGTACTTGCTGTTGACTGGGAAGCGCCGGCCGCGGGACCGCAGGGTGCTTGGACTCTGGACTGGAAGAGCCCAGTACGGGAACTCCTGGAAGGTGCCGAAGACCTCTTGGAAGTTGCGCACAACGCCGAGGTCAAAGAAGTTGACGTACTCTGGCTCGCGGCGCTTCTCGTAGAACTCGAGCGTGCTATAGTTGCGCGCCGTGAAGAAGAGGTGCATAGCGTAGAAGCACAAGAGCGCAGCGCCGAGGCAGAAGCTGAAGAAGAACACAAGCACCACCTGACGCGCGAATAATAGAGTGACGCAATCACGTGAGAGTCATGTGACGCAATCACGTGAGAGTCATGTGACGCTCTCGAATACAACGTCCTGTACGGTAATACGCACTTGCAGCGAAGGCGAGCGGAAGCGGAGCTTGCCATGGATGTAGAGCCTCGCCGAGTGGTCCAAGCTGTCGGCGAGCAGGAAGCGGAAGAGCAATCCGCTCTCGTACAGACACGTCACGGCGCTCCAGCCAAGGAAGAGTAGGAAGTACTTGTAGTTGTAGAACCCAATGCACCTGCAGTCAGCCACACACGCAGTCGAGATGAGTGGACACACTACACTGCCGAGACGTCCCGTAGACCCACACGCACTTGTTGATGTAAACGCAGTGGTGGTCCATCTTGAGCACGCAGCGACGGCACGTGCTGCAGTGGTGCGCGCGGTCGGGTTTGACTGCGCGGCACTTGCGGCAGTAACGCACGTCACCGTTCATCTTGCTCTCGACCGCAGGTGCTTCGTCCTTCTGCACCACCGGCACTGGCGCCTTTCCACGCGCCACGAACGACTCGCGCGAGCGCAAACAGCGCGCGAGCGACACACAGAGCAGCGCTGTCATGGCATGGAACGCGCCAAGCGCCGCGACGTGCGTGCCTGCGGCCAGCAGGAGTGGCTGTGCAAAGTACACGAACGAGCCGTAGAGCCACGCAATGAGTGCGCAGATGACGGCTGGTGGCACGTAGCGCAGCTCCGGCGGAGTGCGCCACCCGCAGCAGCTCATGCTTGCTCGTTTGGTTTGTTGGGTCGCTGTTTGCGGAGGATTGAACGACACCTGAAACCTTTGAAACGGCATAATTCTATTTGGGCGGCTTGTGTGGCGCATGTCTCCTCATAAGTCCGAATCAAAAGAACGCTCCGAAGCGGCGTCATTCAGCAACCAGAGGCAACAAAAAGCTCTCCAGAAAGCATCAGCTGCTCGAAGCTCGAAGCGCCTGCGCATCTTGGAACACCACCGCCAATACCGCTGCTTTCCACTTCCTCACGGGCGCGCCAGCTTCATCTGTGTCCGTATTAACGACACAAGAAGCCACGCTCCGCCCTCCATACTCGAAAGCTCTTCGATCAACAGAACAGCACGCGAGTTGGGTTGAAAAGAAAACACCAACGCCATGATCCCGCTTATCAAGCGCGAGGCATCGCTTTCCTCACTCTCCCAGCAACAACAGACAATGCCAGCTGCGACAGTGAGCCATTCGCCGCTCGCTCACCACGCCGAGAGGTCCCCAAAGGCGGAAGGAGATGCGCACTGCGCACTCGCAGTCACGTTACAACCGCCACAGAAGTGGTACAAGGACCAGTTCGGCCGCAAAGCGACGTTCGACGTGCGCGTGCAGCGCGTGGGCCACGGCTGCGCCGCATGCGCTGAGCAGCGCCACCTCACGGTGCAGCTCTTGTATGAGAACGGGTGCGCTCTTGGGCTCTTTCATTTCGTGTGGGAGAGTGTGGATTGCGTGACGGTTACGTTGCTGACGTATACAGCGTGCGTGCGACTGCAGCAAAGCGGTGGAGAACCAATCGATCGTGCGCATCACAAGCGGCTTGTGTCTGAGCAAAGGTAGCGACGAGAGCGCCCTCGCGATCCGGATCATGGAAGTATCCAAAAACCACCAGAACCAGGTGTGCGCTCACTCGCTCTCTGGGCTGCTAATGAGTAACCATTGAGGCTACTGCTGCTAACACGTGGCTGTTGGTTTACGCAACCAATCGATCTCCCAGCGCTTTCGGTTGCAGATCGCACTCCCGCAGTGCCAATTGGCTGGCGTGCGGCCAGCGCCTGCGGTATCGGACCCCGTGCTCGTGCTGTCCAAGAAGGTGCCTTGGCGAGTCAGTTGAGCTCTTTAGTATTACGTAATACTGACCCGACAGGACTGACACGCACCCCCGCCCGCGTCCTTCTCTCTCACCTGCGTCCTTTAGAACAAGCGGCCAGCCAAGTCGGACGGGGACGAGATGCTCGAGACGCCGTCGAAAGCGAAGCGGCCGAAAGCAGAGGAAGCGCTGCCGACCGAGAGGCTGCGGTACACGGCGTTGCCAATGGGAAATCGCCCGTCGATGACGACGCGGGCCGACGCTGTCGGTGCGTACTCGGACGAGCGGCTGCCGCCAGACGCATCGGACTGGGCATCGTCGCAGGCAGTACGCTTCAAAACGCCGACCGAGAGCGTGTGTCTGTGGGCGAATGCGGCGTACAACTTCCTGCACAAGCTCCAGTGGGAGCGTCCGGCGCGAGCAGAGGAGGGAAAGAACGCGGACGCCGACATGGACGCGTTCTT
Organism: Globisporangium megalacanthum; assembly: GCA_023334115.1. NCBI lineage: Eukaryota > Oomycota > Peronosporomycetes > Pythiales > Pythiaceae > Globisporangium > Globisporangium megalacanthum. Next base: position 2,330 of record JAASGD010001453.1, on the reverse strand, counting down.
GAGCCACGCGAGCCTCAAGCCGTACCAGTGTCCCGTGTGCCACGCGAGCTACGGCTCGGCCCCGCAGCATCGCTCGGACTGTGACCTGAGCTTGTTGCTGCGGCAAAGTGGTGCGTTCGCTCGCTCGGTGGCGGCTGCTGGGATGTGTGGGTGGTGCTGACGGGTCTGGTCGTCCATTGCTGGTTTGTTGGTTCGTTCCAGGACCACTCGAAGCTTCCCCGCAGCAAAAGTCGCCTCCCGACAGTCGGCGTCCGTCGTTCCGAACGAAGGAGCGTTCTGACACTCAGTTTGCCTTCACGGACTCGACGACGAGTGGCGGCACCGCCTTCACGACGCCGAATCGGCCCCCAAAGTCGTTGTCCAAGTTCAACATCACCCAAGAGCTCTTGCAGGTCTCGGAGACACTGAACGACGACGGGAGAGCGCGACCAGTACCAGCACCAGCGACTGTCGCGTCATCGTCTCTCGATGGCCTCGCAAAGAACCTCAACTTGAACACGTGGGAAGCGTACTCGGCGCTCTCCAAGGTCATGTTCAGGTGCGCTGACAGCTATTGCGTTCGGTTGAAGAGGCGGTGTGTGGTTTTTGTGGCAACGAGGACGTCCACACGCTCTAACGGGGTGGTGTTACGCACTGTGTGATGCAGCACGCTGGACATGGAAGGTACAAGCTCGATGGACGCGGACGAGGAGCAGCAGAGCGAGACGGTGGCAGCGAAGGCGACGATTCCGCGTCCTCCGAGTGCGCTCCCGTCTGTTGCTGCGACAGTCCCAGCAGCTCTTCTAGGCTTGCGGCCACCTATCGGTTCGCAGCTTCACGCGGTGCTGCCCCAGCGTAGCGAGGTCCCGCCCAGCAGCTTCTCGAAGGTCGCTCCGAGCACGAAAGCGGCGTCTCGAGACGCGTCTGCGATCCTAGAAGAGCTGGATGCGGAGCTGAATGGCGATGCGACCCTGCTCTGTAGCCTCAGCCGCGTGAGTCTGAGCGACTTTCTGAACTCGGAAGCCGCAGAGGCCGTGCAGCGCGTCGACCCGCAGTACTTTTCGACTCTGTCGTCGCTGCTGGCGGAGGACCCCAAGACCCGGTCGAGCAGCGAAGACAGCGTCGCGTTCATTGTCGGGGCGGACTTTCGGCACTGCGGCTTTCCAGCGTTTGACGACACGTTCGCGCTGCTTGGGTTCTACTTTCTTGTCGGCTCCGTGGTGCGTCGTTCGGCCGAGTGGTGTTTTTTTGTAGACATGATGGTTTTTGTACTGATAATTAAGGACGGGCGGTGGTGCAGGAACGGGCGAACCGCGATCTCCGTTTCCTGCCGAACTTTTACCCGTTGCCGCCCGAGATGCTGCACGAGCTGGAGCTGAGCGTGCGTGAGTGGCGGAGAGACGGGAGTCTCGTGTTCGCGCGTCAAACGCCGGCACTGCCAGCGACAGCGGGCGCGTCCCAGTCGGCGTTGGCGGAGCTGAAACAGCGCGTGGTGCATCGCCTCGATTCGTGATAATACAGTAGTACTTGAAGAGCTCTTTTGTATCTTTTATGTTTTGTTTTGAGTTTGAGAGTTTAGAATTTATTGTAACCGAACGTTTCTCTCGCGTTACTCGAGAGAAACGTTCGGTACAGAGAAACCCCGATCGAGGCACACCCCCTCACTCAACGAATTTGAGAGGGTATTCAGTACGTTAAGGTTGTGGAGCAGACATGGATCCCCAGTCCAATCAAATCAAAATGGATACAGCTGCGCTGCTGCTCCGCAAAACGAGTCCGCGTTGATCTGGTCCTTAGACTGTCGAAATATGAGAAAGCGAACGTCGTTGAGCGCCTTTAGCGCCGGCAGCAAGAGCAACGCTAAGTCTATAGGTCTATCGCTTGCTGACGGCTTCGTCTCACATCCTCTCTCCTCTCGTTCGCTCACTTTGTCCGCTCAAGCGTGAGCCACTGCGTACCGTACAACCATTCTTGATTTTAAAATGCTGTGTAGCCCATGTAGTGCAAGCTGTGACTGCGTCCACTGCTGCTCGCGCTCTCCTTGCTTATCGATTTCGTTTCTCTGCTCGAGTGTGACATCGCTGTTGGCCAAGCTTTTTAATTCCATTCTCAAGGCTTGAGGTTCAAGCATCAAATATTACCTCTTTAAACCGTTCAAACCTACTTGAACCGTTTCGACGGGAAATGAAATTATACCGGTGTGCCTCGATCGGGGTTTCTCTGTAGCTCCAGCTTGGTGAGCATCCTCTCACATTCCATATCCTAACGGTTCGGACAATTGGGCATTGTCCGAACACTTTCCGTCAGCTAGGATGGAGAAGGGGTGTTTTGACTCGAAAATGAATTCTGGA
>JAASGD010001452.1:0-10608 GCA_023334115.1 Globisporangium megalacanthum | reverse complement strand
AAACTCCACGATGGTAGATGTTCGGGTCTATCTTAACTCGAACAGCTACTATCATTGCGGTACACGAGAACCTCGACGCCCTCCAGCCGCCAAGTTCTTGCCTTTCTTGCCGCCGAGCCTTCTACCTTGTCTTCGTCTGGCGGCACGCGCCTTCCGGCCCTGACTTTATTTCATCCATTCTACAAAGTGGACGCAATATTAGATCATTCGACAATGCCGCGCTATCGATTCCAATGCCTGTGGACACGAGCGCAAAGTCATGAATTGGCCTACCACTACCGCGTCCGGCATTCTCGCCGTCAAAATTAAGACAAAGCAAGATCGTGACTTCTGTCAGCAATGGCGAGCCAACATAGGAACTTCCGCTGGCACAGAAACAGGCACGCGCCAGAAAATGCTCTTGGATGTCCCTCCGCTATGATATATCTTCGATGGAGAGGGACGTGGCGAGATCGTGCCATCTCGCTGCCTCAGTGGCGCATTAAGTAAAGAACACGTGTTTGATTACGTCAACCCACACTTATCATTGCATTCATGCCTTGTTTGGTGGTATAAGGAAACATTTGCGAATCCAGCAAGGAGGCGATGTATTGAGAACTGAACAACTAAAAAATCCATCAGTAGGCGCCTCTGGCATTAAAACCCAGCTCTGCCTACTTACAGTGCCGTGCCTTGCCGGTGAAGCTCTGGAATTTTTAACCCTTCAGGTGTGTGTTAACATGATGTATGCATTGACGATAAACGTCTTCCAAATGTTTGCTATTCGGTATCTATTTCCTTGTTTTACATGTACCAGGAAAGTGTTACTACACACGTAGTGCCCAACACCGTCAGAATTGCTTGCTCAGAGACAATTATGCGAAAATAGTTTTCCCTTTTGTTCTATTTCGGTGACAGCAGACCACAGCATCTTCAGATACAAGAGCAGATAGAAGGATAGTCGGAAATGTAATCCGAATATTTCGGTATGTCTGCCGAGGATAGATATTTCTATGCAAGGGAAACATTTGTCTACCACCCCAGAACGAACATCAATCTCGCCAAAAACGTACCGTTTTTGACCGATTATTGTGTGAATTTATGAATGTGGTATGAGTGCTCCCTGTACAAAATTAATTTTACGAGATGTCTTCCGAGGATTGACGTAGACCTCCTGGGAAGATCTGAAACTATTTTGAGTTACAGATTTTTCAAGAAAAACTCGGGAGACCAGAAATTATTTTGAGTTACAGATTTTTCAAGAAAAACTCGGAAGACCTGAAAATATTTTGAGTTACAGATTTTTCAAGAAAACTCTTGACATATCTAGAAAAGGTTGCGTGAAGGTAACACGAACAGTCAAAAATCAGAAAATAATTTCTGAAAAGGTAGATCAAGTCAGATCTTGGAAAATCTCTGGAAACATTCCACAGAACAACCGTCGCCCCAGACACAATGTTTGTATCGTTCTGAAGGGCAAAGCCCAGAGATCACCAACTGCCGCATGTGAAACGTCCCCCAGCGACTGTCCGATACCACCGCTCGATGAACGCGCTATGAATCCTCCACTTCAACACCAGTCCCGCCCCCTGGTCAACCGCAAAGGCTGCTTCATATCCGACAACGACCCTCCCGGCTCCAGCGACGCCGACACACTTTATCAGCGACACTCCCGCCGCATGACGCATTGCGACTGACGATGGTGGACGGGGCGATGACCAGACTACCGGCGAGAGCGGCGACATCAGCGGCAGCAGCGATGCCGCGGCTGTAGCGAATGTGGGCGACAAGTGAGCTCCGGTGCTGGCACCAAAGCAGTCTCCCCTCCGTAAAGCTCTCCCCGAAACGACGTGATCGCGGCAGCGTCACTCGCAGCATCGTCGGTTGCTCGTCAGGCGGACACGCATCAGAATGATGTGAAGATGTTCATCCGGGAGTTCGACAGCGTGCGCGCTGCCACGCCATCAATCGCCGTCGCTCTCCACCTCGGCTGATTTGACCGCGCAAGACAGGATAAGCATTTTGCTTAAATATTGACCAACGCGGCACCAGTCGACCATTCCTAACAGATCCTGGAAGTCGAGCAGCCCGGCGAGGATCCTCACAATCCACATGTGAGCGAGTGAGTGCTGGTCGCCGCCGGCCGGATCGTATCAAGTGTGCTTTCCGGCTTCATCGATTGAGCCCTCCAATCCGCGAGGAGCATCTAGTGCTCGTTGCTGTGACGACGAAGGCGACGACGCACCTGCAGTGCGGCGTTCCGCTCCTTGATTAGCCGGTAACAGCTCGGTCATTTCCGAACGCGGTCGCCACTCAATATCCTCTCGTCCAGACCGTGCACCGCCTTCGCGCCGAAACTGCCCAGCACAACCGGGACGAATCTTGCCGCGTCGCGGACCATCTGTGCCAGCAAATCCTTGAGGTTCTTCTGGAGGCGTATTTGCGTGGTATGCGGTTAGTGTATATGGACGGCAAGCTTCAGCTCGATTCTAACCAACACGGTCAGCTCAATCGACGATTAAGGCGTGCGCACAAGTTGATTATCGCCTATCGCTATCTGCTAATTTAGCTGGGTTTCGGCGAAAGAGATCATTTGTAGGTCAAGATAAGCTTCATCCCACCCGTCGACACCAAGGATGGGTTGGAGAGTGAGCGCGAGTATCCGCGAAGTTGATGGACCTCGTGTTTCGGCGGTTCAACAAGTCCAGCTGTCGCAGACTTGTACGGGCCGAGTGCTTTGTCGTCGGACAAGCCCCTTGGGGAAGTTGTGTGTCATCGCGGACGGCCGCAAATGGGCTGCTCTTACAGGGCCGCTTGTTTGTTGACAGCTTCGGACGGTACGATAGCTCTAGTTAGTTGTTTTGGGTGCGCTCATGTCTTTCTTCACCTCACACATGACGGGGACCATCGAGTGCTAGATCCATTACTTACACGGATCCAGCAAGTTACAATCCGGCGAGGTGACAGCACAATCGATTCACTAACAGTTCCCTACTCTATACAAACACTCCCGAGCACACTCAAATGTTCACTGATGTTATCTATGGCGCAATATCGGGGCGCGAGCATCCCCGAACAGATCGCGCCTTCACTTGAGTACGTGAGATAGGAACAAATTCAAGTAATAAACCGATCAGTAATTCACATGTGTTCGACCACTAGTCACGTTGAGAAGATGAGAAGCTTCGCCCGGCCTGTGTCGACACAGTTCACAACGTAGTGGCCGTCCGTGAACTCGTCCAGCATGACGCTCCAGAGCGCCCACGAGAGCGGCGTGAACCAGTAGATTCAGTAGTCCGGGATGAGCTCCGCGAGGATGATGTTGCCGGAGAAGAAGAGAAAGTAGCTGACGGAGACACCTGCAAGCGCCATGCCGATCGTAATGTTGGGCGAGAGCGAGCTCAAGAGCGCAATGTACGCGCTGATCGCGTGCTGGAAGCAGACGAGGATCGCGAGGTACACGATGTACTGCGTGAACGTGCGCGTGAGGCCGCTCAGGGTGTAGAAGAACGTGCCCGTGATGAACGCGACCTAGAGGTTCACGGGGATCTGCACAATGCAAGACCAAAGCAGAAAGTGAACTGAATACTCGGCCGTGTACACGCATTCAAGATTCCTGGGCGACATATAAGGAGCATACAAACACAATAAATGGCAAACGTGGTCGTTTACATTGATATCACAGTAGCGATTGCTTAGTAATGTACATGAATCTTGGCCAATCACACACATCCCGATCCAATACTATCGGGTACCTCAAATATTTGATTTCTCGCGTGGCAGCGACGCTGGTTGTTATAAGTATTACTGAATAAATGCCATTCGTACAGGCGGCGAGACGGCATGATCGCGCCACGTTCCTCTCCGTCGAAGATATATCATAGCGGAGGGATATCCGATATCATTTTCGGGCGCGTGCCTGTTTCTGTGCCAGCGGAAGTTCCTATGTTGGCTCGCAATTGTTGACAGAAGTTACGATCTCGCTTTGTCTCAAACCAGACGGCGGCAATGGCGGACACGGTAGTGATAGGTGAATTCATGACTTTGCGCTCGTGTCTACAGGTGCTGGAATCAATAGCGCGGATCTGTCGAATGATCCGATACTGTGTATATTGTATAGAAAGGATGAAGTAAGGTGTGGTGAGGTGAGGTGAGGTGAGGTGCGTTACTCTCTAGAACTGTGGTACCACCATGCCGTCGGCCTTTGCTACCTGTGGGGCTGTGGCCGCGATGTATCTACTTACTCTGACTATTCTCTGACATGGTCGCGCATTCTGCACGTGCCGACTTGTAGCTGGGCGCATCCTCAGCTTTCGCGCCATTCGACCAGAGTGCCAGGCGATCTTCCTCCTCTGCCGCTGAGGCGCTTCTGCTGAGCATCTTCCGCGCCCTGGTGTCGAGTTGCGTATCCGCTTCTTCCGAAAGCCACGGTCACACTGCCTCCGCTGCCGTATGCGTGTGTTCTGGGCGAGGGTACACCGCCGCTTGGGGACGCACAGGCACCTCTCCGCCTGGCGTCATTATGGGGATGGTAGCCACACCGTGATTCGACGGCTGGTTTTGGGCCAGCCTGCCGAGCAACTTGGTACAGCTGTCATTCTGCGCGATAACGTACCACCTGTAAAGCCGACCAGTCGCGCGTGCCTCGGAATAGCGCGTACCGGTAGGTATGGTGGTCTGCCGCGAAGAGGTTCGCCTCCTCCCTGTCCACCGCCTCCACCATCTCGCGAACCAAGACATCCACGAACATCGCGTCCTCAAGAAGTCGCTTGAGTGCACGAGAGCTGTGCTCTGCTGCCGTGGCCGCGTGGGAGCGGTCAGCCGCCCGGTTGGTTGTGCAGTTAAAGTCTTCACTTAGGAGAAATGGACCGCTGTACTGCTCTAGGTGACGTGCGACGAAGGTGAAGAGCTCTTCCCTCTCATGCAATTCAGCCAGCGCGTACATGTTCGCCATCAGGACCCCCTCACCGAGAATGGTTGTGGTGGGCGTCATCCAATGCTCGGTCTACTGCTCACGCAAATCAGGCACCAATACCGTTGCCGAAGATGTCGGGTTTCGGACGATCCCCTCACCACCACGGCGCGCTGAGCCCGGGCTCCGCAATGATCCTGCGTCGGGAAGCTGGTCGGTCGCGAACCCCCACCCGCGAGCATGGATCACTGTGCGCTTGGGGACATCCGCTGGGTCTGCGTGGGTTTCTTGGGAAAACGTGAACGCGAACTGCCTCCGTTCGTCGCGCTGTCAAATGAGCGAGAACCATGAGCGTGCGATGTCCTCTTTCTCGCGCAGCCGTCGTATGTTCAGCGACACGAGCCCAAGCGTGGCATCTAAGCTCTTGGCTGAGCAGCCGTTGCCCGCAACTTCTCGTCCGCCTTTGCGCTTCTCAACCTGGCTGCCTGACGCTTTCGCTCCACCTTCACGTCAGTCACAACCATCGCGACGCGGTCATTCAGGTGTACTCTGTCGAAGCAGCCCAGCACGATAAACAGTGGGGTTGTGCGCGCCGGGATGAGTCCGCTGTCGCTTGCTCCATCTTGTCGCGCGCGACCACCTGTCTACCTGCATTCTGTGCAGACTGCTGAGCGCGGACGTCGCTCCGTTCGATCCAGCAACCGCCTCCTGTTTCTGTGTTGGCATCCACGGCACCTGACCTCTTCATCTGGGGCTACGGCTCGCGCTGCGACTGGGGCTCCGCTTGTGCGAGCAGGGCCCCTTGAGCACCGGTGAGGTGACCTCTGCGATGGTCCGCTACGCCGATGTCCACTTGGGACTCCTGCTTGGGCCAGACGGCGGGGCGAACAGTGTTCTTCCGTGTCAAGCGCCTTCATTCAGCATGTACCACACAGTTGTTGTCGGTGCAAATAGAGGCGACACCAGTGCGCACCTGCTCCGACCCGCGCCATAACCCAGTGATCGAAGTCAGCGAGATCTGCTCGCGGGCGTTACTGATCTCCACGGGCGACGGGGTGATAAGAGACAGGGGCCACCAAATCCACAGAACCTAGGGCACGACATGGAGGAGCTCCCACTCGCGGAGGTAGTTGGCCGGTGGTCAGCTGCCAAGCCAGGCTGGCGCACCGTGCGCCTGGAGGTGATTGACGCGCGCCCACGGGTCGTCGGTGTCGAGGGGCTCCCAGTGGGCGTGGTAATTGAGCGATGCCCGTGCAGCCTGAGCCCACTCCGCTCAGTAATCACGGATACGTGGCGATGCATCCATGTCCACCGCCATCATTTCCAGTTGCCGCTTTTGCGCCTTCACAGACATGCTTAGCCCCACTGTAGAATCGTGTCGGCACCAAGCGTTTGTGCCGCGAGAGCAGCGTACGGGGGTTGGTAGAAGACAGCGCGCAGGAACCTGCCCTTCACTTCGTTATACATACTGAGGCGACTTAGCGCTTCGACGAACGACACTTAAATCTTCAGCCCCGCTCGCATCGCCACACTGGCGAACGCGTGCACCGCCGCGTGATCGCCATCCGTTTGCGCTGCTTCAAGCGATCCCTAACCGTGCTTTCGCCACTCTCCGCAGGCACTTGAGTAGACGTACAATCGCACGGACACCTTTCTGCGATGCCACCGCTTCATCTGTCGGAACCGGTTGACAGCTGTGAATGGAATTCGTCCGTCCTGCCGTTGTTGTCAGTCGCCACTGCCACTGCACGCACATGTCTATATCGCCGCGGTGTGTCAAACCTGTACGACTCAGCTGCGTTGGTCGTGGCTAGCCCCAGTCGAGTTTGGATGTCGTGCATTCGCTGTCTCATGGAAGGGACTTGCTCTCAAGTCTTTTCGTCCGCTTCGCCGTCAGCAGTGTCCTCTCGGTAATCGCGGCGGATCGCTCTAGCAAACTGGAAAGCTTGGAAGTGACCGTGCGCGTCGCCATGGTGGAGAATGAGGACGACAGGAAGAACCCGTTCCGCTAGACACACCTTCACAAATGCAGGCATGTCCGCCGTCGTCGTCATACTGGAGTTCGGTGTCCGCGTGTGAGTGCGCGACGACGTCGCCTATCTGGAGGACGTCTAGAACGTAGATTGGCTCCCTGAGATACGCAGCGGGGGCCTGGCGCTACGCCACACGCCCCCACTGCGGGAGTGGCACCCTGGCTGTCACGGAAACTTTCGCTACATACGCATAGCGGTCCATGAGGCGGGCACGGATGGTCTCCACGTTGTTCACCTACTCCCACGCTTCTGTCGGGTAGAGCCGTCCGAGGCGAGACGGTACAGCGTGGAGGCGAAGAGAGCTGACCTGTGTCTCGGCGCGAACCATATCCTGGGCGACAAGGAGAATGCGTTGCTTGTACACTTGGACCACTTGGGCGATCCCGGGTGAGTATGGTATCATGCGATTGTATTCGCATTAACCTGCTGTGGCGGCGTCAAAAGCGCCGCACATGCAGTTCCCGTCGCCAGGAACATCCACCACCCCAGCTCCGACCAAGCTGAACCAGTTCCGAGTTGAACTGGATCGCCGGGGGCCAGTCTGTCGCCAACAAACTCCGCGGTCGGCTCCAGGGACGAATCCTCAGCAGACACTGGAAACGCTTGCACCACGTCGCTTGCCGGAGAACCGACAAACGCGTCCACGGACGGCTGATGCATTTGTAAACTTTTCGCATTTGGTGCTGATTCCGCATTGGTGGGCAGGGTTGTGTGTGCGGCTTGGAAACCTGCTTGCGCTGCCGCGACTCCAGCAGGGAGCAGGCATTATCGTCGTCGGCACGCGCGCGTTGACGATCGGCGGCGGCTTCTGCGATTCGGCTTGCCCGAACTTCGGCATCCAGAATCGCGGCGTCGACAGCCTCCTCTTCACTATCGCTGTTCCCCATGTTGGTTATCTGTGGGGTGTTGGAGGGGCGGGTGTAGCTCGACTCCTCCTGCGAAGGTGACTGGAGATCAAAGCTGGCTTCGAGCTCAGTGGAAACGGCACTGGTGTCTCTCGTAGCAGAGGTGTGACCATGCCGCCAGCTTGGCACCGAGCGCCTTGTGCGCCTACGGCGGATGCCTCCGAGGCCACCGCGCTGATTGACACGTTCGTGCTGTGTGACATGTTGATGCCCAAACCAACATGCGTGCTGGTGCCTCCCGTATTCGCTTCCGCTGCACCGTGCGAGGCTGCGCCGCTCTCTTTTACACTCGTCGCGTCGTTGGTGGGGGCATTTAGCAGCTGCCCGTTTGCGAGGTGTTCGTCCCCATCCGCCCGGATCTGAGATACTTAGCCACCAGCGCACACTTGGTGCCTCGCCAGCGCCCATCCAATGAGTCGCAGTCGTCATCGTAGCTGCTGCCTCGTCCTGTCCACGGACTAGTCCTGCTCTCTTCGTCACTTTGGCCAACCGTCGCTTTGCTGCACGTTGAATTCGTCGCGCCGCAATATAGCGATCAGCTTCGGCTTCCGCTTCCACTGTCGCATCCGCTCGCAGCTTCAGGCATCTGAGCTCCTCCAGCTCCTGCGCAGTCAAGTGACTGGCCATAACGGTTTCCTCACTGTCAGCGTGGTATAAGACTTGACTGTCAGTGGTAGTGCGGTACGACGGATCTGCTGCTTTCTACGCTGCTACGTGAGCACGTGCGATCGCCGCTTTAAGCGTGGCGTTTGCTCGGTCCGCCGCCGCATGTGCGGCGGTCAGCTTCTTGGCGGCCGACACACATGCCGCTTGCGAGCGTTTTGCTGGCTCGGTAGCCGCGGCTTCGGCGGCGCCAGTCTCTTCTTGCACGTGATACTGCGGCATGCCTTGTTCCCCGTGTGACGCGTTGCGGTCCGCATTGTCCACCCATTGTGGGTAGAGAATAGCTTCGAGTTCTGCGTGTGCGCTACGAGTCGACATGTCGGTCGCACCATTGTCACGTCGGCTCTTTCCTGCAGGGGCTCCTTGTGTGACAGCGCTTGCCAGCGCCGCCTGACGACCCCCATTGACGTTGGCCTAGACGCAGATGCTGTGGCAAGCCGCGTTGTGCGCCATCAATGCTGGGCAGGGTCAAACCAGTCGTCGTCACGGTCTGACAAGCCAACCGGCGCAGGTCGCATTGAGCTGGACGTCACTGAGTGGATTGGTGGCGCTCCACCAGTGCCGCGCCAAGACACAGTTGTTTCCGCCGCGTGTGTCAGTGGTTGGTTGGTCGCCCGACTACCCATTTCTGCAGACACTGCCGGCGAAGGCGGCTGTGGTGCGGTCAGTGCTTGGCCCTTTGCTGTCACGGCGCCAACAGCAGCACCCGTCACCCGATGCCGTCGGCAATGTCTGCGATGAACTTAGCGCGCTTAGTGACGGTCGTGTTGCGCACTAGAATTGACGGTAGCGTATTCGCCTTCACGGCGGTCCCGCTGAACACTCGTTGATGGTTCAGCAGAGGCGCTGGGTCCGTGCGAGCGCATTTCGCCCTCGCGTGGCGGTGGGAGCTGCACTTGAAGCAGGGGTTGTGAGCATGGAGGCGATGGTGATGCAGAAAGATTTCAGCGCCACCCCGTTGCGATGCGCGTCACAGCGCGGAGAGAGGCGAGGTTGTCCTCAGTCTTGAAGTTCGGGACCCAGAAGTTGCAGTCGTACGTGTTAGCCGATCGGGAGGCGGTCGCTCGAGCGATGCCGCCACGCAACACGCCACGGGTATCATCTGCTCGATAACCTCAACCCCCTAGCCTGGAGCCAGCACCCGAACCAGATACTTCAGGTGGGAGCCCTCGTCTGGAATTGTGCTGATGATGTCCATTGTGACTGACCTCGTCCTCTTTGAGATGGTCCATGTTGATAAGGCGCACCAGTTCCCCTCCGATGCGTAGCATGATGCGGTACCACGACTTCGCTGTCGCCTTGTCACCTTTCGCAAAGGTGATGCGCCTGGTGGCCGCAGTGTAGTGCAGGCACTTTACCGCTCGGAGTCATTTGGCACCTTGGCCGTGGCCGATAGCGCTGCGCGCCTCCGCTTCGCGGAGTTTAGCTTGAGTGTTGTCTTGGCGATTCGCGTCGGAAGCGCGACGCTCGGCGGGACGACTGCAACCACTCGTCCATCGAGGTGCTCTTCGTGGTAGCGAGTGTAGGCAAGACGGTCGCCATGCGTGCGCGTACACACAAGGAAGCCCGGTGGTGCGGGTAGTTGGAGGGCCCCCAGTTTTCATGCCACTAGCACTTCAGCCTCAGCAGGCACCATCTCACGCAAGTCGTCCTCAGCCTTCACGCGATGCTGACAGGCAGCCACCTTCGCAAGGCGTTTCTGCCACGCAAGTTGGCCAGCGTCCGCTGCCTTGGCACCCACTGCCTCACGCGCTGCTGGTGTAGCTCCTTCGTTAACCCACCGCGCCGTCTCATCCGGTAACGACCACGCCGCCATTCGTGACATCGCCCTTCCTTATCCAGGGTCCTGAAGGTAGGCCGAGTCAGCTATGGGGGGTGACGTGGCGAGTAGAAAAGGCGCGACAGTAGTCTTCTGTTGGTTATTCCGGAGGATTAGGGATGGATGGAATAAAGTGAGAGCCCGAAGGCACGTGCTGCCAGACGAAGACAAGGTAGAAGGCTCGGCGGCAAGAAAGGCAAGAACTTGGCGGCTGGAGGGCGTCGAGGTTCTCGTGTACCGCAATGATAGTAGCTGTTCGAGTTAAGATAGACCCGAACATCTACCATCGTGGAGTTT
>JAASGD010001451.1:0-10620 GCA_023334115.1 Globisporangium megalacanthum | reverse complement strand
TCAGCACTGGTATCATGTTCACGAGTCCGCCGTAGAGCACGAGGATGGAGCCGAGGATGTGGCCGCGCTTGAAGCGCGTCTGCAGAAAGATGTAGGCGAGCACCATGTTGAACGGGAGACTGAGCTGGCCGAGCACATTCGAGAGGTTGCCGCTGTAGGGAGTGCAGCAGTGTGTTAGTATCGCTAGCGAACATGGACAAGGCGACACGAATGGAACGGGAGCTTCGTACCCAATGTGCGGCGTCGGGATCGTGCTGAGGAGGATGCTGAGCTGGTCCAAGAGCGCCATGAAGGCGAACTTGTAGTGTGGGAACCGACGCATCTCGCCCGTGATGTCCTCTAATTGCTCATGTTGCAAAGACAACAACTGTCACCACAGAGTTTACCTGCATGTTCAATGAGAAGCGCCATGAAGTCGATGCCTACACGCACCAGTAAAGTACATTTTGTACCTTCAGGGAGGGCATGGGAGGCCACCAGTTAGTGATCCCTCAGATCCATTGCGCAGACTAAAAGTATGTAGAGTAGAGTGGACTGCCCTCTCAAACGCACCAAACAACCGGCCATGACGTGCTCAAGAACGCGATCGGCAGCACGACGTTGGAAAAGTACCAGAGGAACGCCGTGTAGTCGTACGTGATGCGTCTGCAGTCACAACAACAGCCACATGGGCCGCCCAGTGTTGTCATGTGGATGGAGGTCCCAGACACTATATTAGTCATCGGGTGTAGTTCGCAAGACCCCAGCAAGCACCGAGCTACATTAAAAAAGAAAAACACCCACGTGTAGAGCACACGGTCGACGCAGCGCGCAGCGATGAGCAGGACGAGCGCGAGCGCAAGCTTCGACTCCCACAACAAGCGCTTCACGTCCATGGCTTCAGAGGCTTCGAAAACAGCGAATGACAGGGATGACGACACCGGGCACTCTGATAGTGAAAAAATGCCATGATACACTTATCATCCTCTTTTTCTTCACTACTACATCTCACACAAGAAAAAATGAAGCCACAGGGCTTCATTTTTTCGCTGACCTGCAGCCACATGGCGCCAGCTCGCTCGCTCGCGCCACATGGCCCGCCTCACTCGCCGATTCCCTCGCACGCACACACACGTGCGCGCTGGTGTTTTGCAGTACCCAACCGCCCCCACTTCACCTACCAGCCACTACTGGAAGCAGCAGCGCAATGATGCCGACCCCGACGTCCACGCTGACCACAACCGCCACTGAGGTAACCCTGACGAACTCCCCAGTCTCGACTGCCAACGACGTGGCTCCGACGACGTCTCTGACCACGACCGCAGCCGAGGCGACCGTGATGAACTCCCCAGTCTCGACTGCCGACAGCGTGGCTCCGACAACGTCTCCGACCACGACCGCCGCCGACGCGGCTCCGACAACGTCTCTGACTACGACCGTGGATGAGGTGACCGTGAGGGACTCTTTGACCACGTCCGCCGATGAAGCGGCCGCGATGGGATCTCCGTCCACGGCAATCCCGACGCCAGAGCCGCCACCACTGACGCTCGCGCGTCTGCTTTCTGCATGCCGCGAACTCGGTGCCGCCGACTTGCGGGTGCTGCTCGCGAGCAGCTCGGGGCTAGCTCTGCTTCTTGACCAAGCGAACGACGACGGAGACACCCCGTTGCTGGCCGCGAGTGCGCGGGACGACGTCGTGCGGGTTCTGCTGGAGTTCGGTGCAAACGTCGACGGAGCGAACGCACGCGGCATAACACCGTTGTTTGATGCTTCACGTCACGGCGACCTGGAGGTCGTGATGACGCTGCTGGCACACAATGCGACGGTGGACGCAGTGACAGCGAGCGGCGTCACTTCACTGTTCATTGCGTCCGCGCACGGCTTTGAAGACATCGCGGCCGCGTTGTTAGCGCATGGAGCGAATGCAGACGCTGCAAATGCGAATGGCGCGACTTCGTTGCACATCGCCGTTCTCAAGGGACACAACACTGTGGTGCGTTTGTTGTTGGAGCACGGAGCGAGCGTCGACGCCGAGGTGACAGGAGCCCACACGCCGCTGTACTTCGCTGTGGCTGGTGGTCATGCCGATATCGTGATGACACTATTGGCGCACAACGCGACAGTGGACGTAGCGACCGCGAGTGGCGTCACTCCACTGTTCGTCGTGTCCGAGCACGGTTACGTAGACATCGCGGCCGCGTTGCTGGCGCATGGAGCGAAGGTGGACGCCGCAAACGCGGACGGTGCGACTTCTCTCCACGTCGCTGTTGTCAATGAACACAAGGCTGTCGTGAGTTTGCTGTTGGCGCACGGAGCGAACATCGACGCTGAGACGACAGGAGTCGAAACGCCGCTATTCCTCGCTGCGTGTGGAGGCCACGCCAGTATCGTGGCTGTGTTACTGGCACACGGAGCCAATGCCGACACGAAGACAGCAGACGGTGCCACTCCGCTATACGTGGCGGCGCAGATAGGCCACATGGAAATTGTGGCCGCCTTGCTGGCCCACGGAGCGAGCGTCAACGCGTTCACGACAGACCAGTCGACGCCTATGTACGTCGCTGCAAGCTATGGGCACGAAGAAATCGTCAAGTTGCTGCTCTTGCACGGCGCGGACGTCAACGCAGTGAAACAAGGCGGAGCGACGGCGCTGTTCTCTGCAGCTTCGGAGAGGCACAACAGTATCGTGGAGCTACTGGCGGCGCATGGAGCGGCACTCGACACAGAGATGGACCTCGGAATGACGCCGCTTCATGTCGCAGCCATGAATGATCACGTGGATGTCATCGAGACGCTACTGAACCTTGGGGCAAACGCTGAAGCGAAGATGGTGGACGGATCAACTCCACTCCATGCTGCTGCTCTGATGGGGAAGAAAAGCGCTGCGGAATTCCTGCTCTCGCGCGGAGTAAACGCCAACGCGACGAACGCGGACGGGGCGACGCCGTTGTACACTGCGATCCGTAATGGCCACAAGAATGTCGTGACTACGCTCCTGTCGCACGGGGCAAGCGCGAATGGTGTGACGGGGAGCCAAGCATTGCCGCTCAAGGTTGCTGCGAAGTTGGGGGACGCGGACACTGTGATCGACTTGCTAGCGCACGGAGCGAAAGTCAATGCTGCTGATGCGTACGGCCTCACTCCGCTACATGACAGCAGTTTCAGCGGTCACGCAGACATCGTACTCTTGCTCCTATCTCACGGAGCGAGTATTGACGCAGTGACGGTGAATGGCGCAACCTTGCAACACAAGATGGCTGAAGATGGCCTAACCGAACTGCTTGACGAAACTCGATCACGTGGATTGGACATCCACTTATCGAACATCGACGGGATGACAGCGCTGTACACGGCGGCGTTGAGTGGTCACAAGGGCGTCATCGATATTCTGCTGAAGCACGGCGCTCGCATCGACATTGCGACGATGAACGGCATGACTCCGCTCTACGTCGCCGCTCAGATGGGCTACAAGGATGTCGTGGATTCGCTTTTGGCAAGCGGAGCAAGCGTCGATGTGATGATGGTGGATGGAGCGACTCCGCTCTGCATCGCCAGCCAGAACGGTCATCAAGATGTCGCGGCCGCGCTGCTGGCGCGAAACGCGAACGTCAACGTGGCGAAAGGCGAGAAGTCGACACCACTGCACCTGGCTGCCAACAACGGCCATGGAGAGCTTGCGAGCATGCTGTTGGCCCACGGAGCTGACATTGACGCTGCGAGGATCAACGGAGAGACGCCGTTGTACACAGCAGCTGCGGCTGGGCACGCGACTGTCGTCGAGGAGCTGCTAAGGCATGGACCGAACATCGAGGCGGCGATAATGGAAGGAGCGACGCCGCTTCACATTGCAGCCCAGAGCGGCTACAAGGATGTAGTTGTGGCCCTTTTGTCGCACGGCGCCAGTGTCGAAGCAACAGATGTAGTCGGAGGAACGCCACTGTTCGCCGCCGCCAGGAACGGCCACAAGGAAGCTGTGATCGAGCTGCTGCGGCACGGAGCAAGTGTCGACAAGACAGACATTGACGGTTCGGCTCCGCTTTGTGTCGCTGCAGAGTACGGGTACATCGACGTCGTCACTGAGCTGCTGAAGCAAGGAGCGCGCGTCAACGCAGCGACAAAGAGCGGAGAGACTGCGCTGTTCGCCGCTGCGAAGCGGGGTCATAGTGCCGTCGTGGAGATCCTGGCGGCACATGGAGCAGCACTCGACAGCAGAGGAAGACTCGGATTGACACCGCTACACGTTGCAGCCTTCAGCAATCATGTCGATGTCATCGCGACGCTTCTCAGCCATGGAGCGGACGCTGAAGTGAAGATGCTGGACGGATCGACTCCACTCCACGCTACTGCACTGAATGGGCGGAGAGATGCCGCTGAACTCCTACTCTCGCGTGGAGCGAACGTTGACGTAGCGTCTGCCAGGCGAGAGACGCCGCTGCACTTCGCCTGCATCCATGGACACCACGAGGTCGTGCAGTTGCTGTTGTCCCACAGAGCCAACGCCAGTGCGACGAATATCGACGACGCGGCTCCGTTGTACATCGCGATCAAGGAGGGTCACAAAGAAATCGTGACTGCGCTGCTGGCGCACGGGGCGAGTGCGAACCCGGTGACGTGGACACTGAAGTTGCCACAACACATTGCAAATCAAGTGCTAGCAGCGATGAAGAGCGGTCGCAAGGACGTCGTTGCTTCGCTGTTGTCGCGCCAAGCACGCACAACTGCGGCGAAGCGAGGGGTAGCAATACCGCTGCACCTCGCGGCGAAGCTCGGGTACGCGGATGTCGTGTCCGCGCTGCTATCGCACGGCGCGGAAGTCGATACTGCTGATATGGACGGCCGTACTTCGCTGCACGTTGCGAGTTCCAGCGGTCACGTGAATGTCGTGATGGAGTTGCTGTCCCATGGCGCGAGTGTCGACGCAGTGGCGGACAACAAAATGACCCCACTGCTTGCCGCCACCGGAGAAGGACATCTGGACGTCGTGGCCGCCTTGTTGTCCCACAAAGCGAGAGTCGACGTGACGATGGTGAACGGGAAGACGCCTCTGCACGCTGCTGCGGGTAGCGGGAACGTCGCTGTGCTTCGCGCTCTCCTCGACGCAATTTCCAGAGCAGATACCACCGTTGTACCAGCGTCAATGGATCGAGTTACAGTGCTGTCTGAGTCGGATACGACTGCAGACGAAGAAGCTTCTACACAGTCTGCTCTCGAACGACCGAGTCGCAGCCTGCTGGAG
Source organism: Globisporangium megalacanthum (assembly GCA_023334115.1). Taxonomy (NCBI): domain Eukaryota; phylum Oomycota; class Peronosporomycetes; order Pythiales; family Pythiaceae; genus Globisporangium; species Globisporangium megalacanthum. Next base: position 5,405 of record JAASGD010001451.1, on the reverse strand, counting down.
CTCGTCGATATCGAAGGAAACACTCCCATCCTCACTGCAGCGAGAGGCGGCCATTTCGACGCAGTAGTGCTGCTGTTGAGCGCAGGCGCGTGCGCGCATGCTCGCAGTTCGGATGGCGAGACGGTGTTGGTGTCTGCCGCACGACGAGGCAGCGCTGGGGCGATCACCACGCTGTTCGAACAAGGGTATCTGGCTTCTGGGACTAACGGAGGTGGCGCCGATCAGCAAGGGTCACTGGTGGCCGCGACACTGCAGACTCTGTGCGAGTACACGCTGCAAACGTACGAGTTCCGGACACTGTGGTCGCGAGTGGTCGACCGATCCGCCGGGGTCTATGATCGTCTGCTGACATCTCCGGTGATGCTCTCCGAGAACGTCTTCCAGCTCGCCATGATCATCTTCCACCTGCTTCAGCTCAAGGCCGCGTGCTCACATGGCAGTGCGTTCACACGTCTTGTTGCGAGCACGGCAATCACGACGCAGTTCCGGGACATCCACACGGAGCTTCGATTCCTCGAGCTTACAATCGGTGAGGAACCCGATTCCGATGGCGTAGCAGCATCGCCACCGAGTTCATCTATACCTCAGCCCGACGATCGCGTGGACGATTGGGATGCGCAGTGTTCGCAAGATGAGCTACTGCTGTTGGAGCGATTTCGAGAGGTGATCGACGAGTGGACGTTGGAGCAGTGGCGCGCCAAGAAAGCAGAGATGCAAGGCTCGCTCGAAGAAGCGGCGTTTCTCCTGCACCACAAGATCTCGTCGCAGGGCGAGTCATGCAACTCGGAGCTGCTGGATCTCCTGAACGTAGCGCTGGTGAAAGTGCTGTCCGCGGTCAAGCAGACAGCGCCACCGGCCGTCCCGAAATGGTTCATTCCATCGCACGAACTGTACATGGATCTCTACGCCATCAAAGACAGCATCAACGTGACGGGTTCGTCAGGGATCTCGGCAGTGACTCGCGGACGCTGGTCGAGCGCGGCTGTTGTGAAAAGCCAGATGCCGCGAGACGCGTTCCTCGAGGCTGTGAATGTTTGCTTCCAGCATAACCATCCAAACGTGCTCAAGATGTTCGGCGCCTCCCACCTTCAAGTCCCGTTCGTGGTTGTGTTCGAGAGTGTCGCGAGCACGAGTCTGCGCGAGTACCTGAAGCGCGAGGAGCACAAGCACGAGGTGTGGCAGAAGCTGCTTGAAGTTTCGCTCGGACTCCAGTACCTGCTCGAACGCGGATTCGTGCTCGAGAACTTCCGATGCGACGACATCTGGGTCGGCGCTGACGGTGTCGCGAAGATCTGCGCGTTCAGGTGCAAGAGCTCAACTAGCCAGCTCCGAAACGAGAAGATTGCGCAGGACGTGACCAAGTCTCAAGACATCCGCTGGCGAGCACCAGAGTGCCTTCTCGGCGAGCCGTTATCCGCCGCGTCCGCTGTGTTCGCGTTCGGGATGTGTGCACTGGAGGCGCTGACCGGGGAGTTGCCGTGGGGACCCGACGAGCTGCTCATGAATATCTATCGCCAAGTCTTGTTCGGCTACCGACCTAAGCTCCCTGGAGGGCTGTCCAGCAAACAAGTGACCCTGATCGACCAGATGTGGGAAAGGAATCCGTTGGCGAGACTGACAGTGGCAGCTTTGGTGCTCCAGTTGGAGCATTTCGCGCGTGAGGCAGTCTCTGAGCGCCGGCGGCTTCAGTATATCGCGCATCATGATAAGCGCCGAACGTCCAAGCTTGACAACTTCCTCTTCCCCGAACTCGGGCAATCGATCGAGCGGTTCATCCTGAGGAAGTTGAAGACGAAGTGCGGCTGGTGTATAGAGTCCCCGGACGCTGTCGCGCATATCTTTAAGCGGACGCGTGACATTCTCGCCGTCGTGAGCTCTCAGCACCGACCCGCGAACGACTTTGCTGTTGGAAGGTTCATCGAAGTGCTCCTGAGCTTCGACAGATTCCTGAGCGGCTTCAGGCGCGGAAAGTCTATCCTGCAGCGCTCCAAGAGCCAAAAGGTGACGCTGCAGAGCCACGTCTTCCACCGTCGACTCGACGAAGTGCTCGAGCTGCTGTCACCTTCGACCAGGGATCCGATCCACGAGTGGCGGAGTATGCAGGAGCTGTCGTCCCGAAGCCGAGAGAACAGCGCAGCCTCTGGAACCAATCACAGAGGAAACTCAACGGCGTCCAGCGCTGCATCCGGCACCGATCGCGGCGGAGACTCGACGACGTCCAGCGCTGGTGTCGCCACAGGATCACCCCGGAGCTTTCTTGACGGACCCGTGAGGATCGTACGCTTCGAGACGAGCAAAGTGAACGAACAGTTTGAGAACTTGGACGTGCCGGCGACCGACGCTACAACGGCTGCTCATCCCATCCTCGCTTCCGACCTTAGCGAAGGTGCTGAAAAACCTGAAGCACCTCAACTTGGTGCCGTAGAGGGAGCTGAAGATCCGCGATGGCTCATTCATACGTTCGACCTGAAGTACGACCCGCGCAGCGACAAGATCGGCGTCGGCGCGTTCGGTGAAGTGTTCAAAGCGACGTGGCGCAACACGCCGGTTGTGATCAAGTTCATGGGCTATGAAGCCGATGGGAGCGCGTACAACCGCGAACTGTTCTTCCACGAACTTCGCGTGTGGTTCCCGCTGAACCATCCGAACGTGCTGCAGCTCTACGGCGCGTGCCACATTGGGAAACGCTTCTTCGTGTGCGAGCTGGCTGGGAACGGAGACCTCGGTACCTACGTCCGGAAAAACGAGGCGAACGCAGCGAGGAGCTGGCAACTTCTACACCAGGTCGGGCTCGGACTGCAGTACTTGCACGAGCACCGCGTCGTGCACAGCGACCTCAAGTGCGACAACGTGCTCATCGGCGCGAACGACGACGCAAAGATCATCGACTTTGGGCTAAGCTCGATCCTGAACACTGCCGAGATCAAGGTCGACCCGAAGAAGGTGGGGGCGGTGCAGTGGCGGTCGCCCGAGTACCTTCGCGGCGAGCGCTTGGCGCTCGCGTCCGACGTATATTCGTTCGGGATGCTGATCGTGGAGCTGGCGGGAGGAGAGCCGCCATGGGGCCAAGCCATGCCGGACTTCACTGTGCGCGATCGCGTCCGGACCGGCCGCCTCCCGCACCCACCTGCGTCCATGAGTTCTCTGCAATGGAACTTGATCCGCATGATGTGCGCGTCGGATCCGGCGCACCGAGTGACGATTTCGTTCGTGGTTGAGAAGTTGCACCAGTTCTCCCAGCAGCAGCAGCAGGAGGAGTCGTATGCTCTGAGCGTGACCTCGAAGGCAGTCGAGGCTCCATCTGTTCCTTAATAGCGAGAAGGAGCAAGCAGGATGGTAGTAGATGGCGGCTCCTGTCTGGACTGGAACTGCACAACTGTAAGTCGACACCACGTACTTGGAGTACCCTCATAATCATACTTCCATTCGACTGCCTTCAGGGCTCGAGACTGGGAAGCGTGCTTCGAGCCACTGCAACAGGAACGCAAAGACGTCGTCCTTTTCGGGGTCATCGAAGAGCGAGTGGAACATGCCGTCAAAGATCTTGAAGTGCTTGTCGCGGCTGCGCAGCTTCGCGAAGAACTCGACCGCGGCTGCAAGGCTCGTGACCTGGTCCGCCGAGCCCATGAGGAAGAGCATGGGCACGCGACACGCGACGCTCTTTGGGTCCGCGAACCGTGGCTCCCGCTGCAGCGCGATCCCTGCACGCATCGCAAGGCTCCCCATGCGCACAGTCAGGTTCTCCCGGACCGTCAGCGGGTCGTTCTCGTAGTCGTCTAGGAAGGCCGGGTCGCGGCACAGGAGCTCCGTCTTGACGGCCTGTACGACGCGGAGAGTCGGGACCATCGCTGCTAGCGGGCGCGCAAAGAGCGCTTGGAATCGCAGGATGGGCCGCCACTCGACCGAGATCGCAGGCGCCGCGAGCACAAGGCCGGCGAACTCGTGTTGCTCTGTCAGCAGTGTTTGCAGCGCCACAAGCGTGCCGAACGACGCACCCATGAGGATCAGCGGCACGGACGCAACGGCCTCTTCGTCTTGTCCTTCTCCCCACGCAGGCGCCAGCATCTCTGGGAGCACGCGGCGCTTCACGACGTTGCTTATGAACGCGTTCGTGTCGTCCACAAAGTGGTCGAACCGCTCTGCGTACGCACGCACGCCAGGTCGGTCCGACTCGCTTTCGCCGTGGCCGAGCAAGTCGTACGCTGCTGCGCCAAAACCCGCTTCACAGAGCTGCTCGTACAGGTGGAAGTGCCGCCGAGCGTGCTCCGTGATCCCGTGGAGGAACACGACGACACCACGGAGCGCTATATCGCGTGGTGGGAACAGGCTCACAAATGCCAGCGACTGGCCACGCGCACTGCGGAAAGTGCCGCTCGTGTGGCGCAGGTGCAGCGGCATGTCGGACGCGCGCCAGGAGCTCGGGACGCTGTCGCGCAGCGAGTCCACACTCGACCGCGTGCGCGTTGACGAGGACATGCCACACACGCGCGATCTGTGTACTGTGAGTTGCAACTGGACTGGCTGGAGTCAGACAGACACTAGCCAGTGTTTTAGTCTGCCTACCCGTCTGTGGGCGGCGCGAAGGGAACGACTCGAGGGAACAACGATCGGGCGTACGATTTCGATCATCTGATATCGAATCGATTTGACGACAACGTGTCAAAGAGTGGGCTGACTGCCTCTGGAAATCTTCACGATCTTCACGATGGTTTTCCGGTGCACAATTCGTAACACGAACAGCAAACACTGAGCAATGAATGACTCGCTGACAATTGCCGAACGAATCGGAGGACACATTGAACTGGATCGTGTCGATCCAGTCGTGGCTTTCCACAAGTCCGTGCTCGCTGTCTTCACATCATAGGAAGAGCACCGCTACAAGCAGCCACACTATCAACAAGAAGCGACACGAATTCTGCGTCCGTCAGCCACTCTCCATTGCTACTGTGTTGTGGCGTTGGAGGCTAAGTGAGTGGTGCTGATCACTTTCGACGGCTCTCAAACGCCATCCAAGCGAAAAGCCAACCACGTGCTTCTCTTTCTTGCTGCCTGTGCAGTGAATCCTGTGCGTTCTGCCTCTAGCTACTCCTCACTCCTTACTCGGACGGAGCCCTCGCTCGTTCGATAGTGGATCGCCACGACCACAAGTCTCATGCGCTCCTCGCTTTCCAAACTCACTCCCCCAACTCATCCCGTACATCGCTGGTCTCCGTTCTCTACACCACATCGCGCGAGCGCCGCTCTTCGTCCGAGTGGCGCGCGGGCGTCGAGCCGTTCGTGCCATACCGGGGCTTGCCAGCCGAGTCGCGGCGGATCAGACGCTGCGACGGGTTCGGGCTCTGTCGGTACAGCAGCTTCCCGCGTTTCTTCTTCATCAAGTGCGTCTTCTGCAGCGTCGGCGACGC
>JAASGD010001450.1:0-10626 GCA_023334115.1 Globisporangium megalacanthum | reverse complement strand
GCGCGTCGTGGTGCTCAAGCGCTGGTATCAGACCAAACTGCACAAGTCGCATGTGCACGGGAATGACTTGCGTGCGATAGCCGCGATGCGCGCGAGTATGACGAATCGATTGACGACGCAGAGTGCTGGTGTAGTTACAGTAGGTAGGACACCGACGCACCCAGTAACCACTTACCGCTTTCGATGACGCCATCTCGGTGTGCAAAGGCCACTCATTCAGTCAGTCCTTCATCCATCAGAGGCGCACGTTGGTCTCATTGCCGAATTGGCACCCGACACCACACAGAATGCGGGCGAGTACGTCGACCCGATTGGTGGTGCCGAGCTGTACGAGCGGCACCAACTCGTCGTTCGAGAAAAGCTCCACTCTGCTGGAACAGGGCAGAGCTGAGCCTGTGACGCTGCGTGCGAAGAAGCGACAACGACTTTCACGCAAGCCAACGTACTACAAGCGCAAAGTAGGTCCAGTCGCTCGTCCTAGTTGACACGCACCACTCGTGTCTTCTACTCACTACTGTACTCTCTCATTGCTGTTGGAAGGAGGAGGCAGAAGCGCTCCAAGCGCAACTCGCCCTCCTGCAGGCTCAGCTCGCGTGTCTAACAACCGAGAACGAGATCCTCCAGAGTACTTCGACGACTCAGCAGCAACAGCGTACAGCCATTCGAGCGCAGCGGTCGGTGCTCCGGTCGCGCGTCGAGAACGATCTGCTGCGCACTGTCGTCCAGACGCAGCGGTTCGCGACTGCGCGAGCGTACTCGGCCTTCAGTAGCCACGTGGTGAGTCCGATGCCTTGGTCCACGATCTGATACTAACCCAAACCGAACGTTTCGCTGACTCGCTCTCTCACCATGACAGAGTGTCGCGAGTGGAGACCTCCCGTTCGGGTCGACCGTCCACCTCGGCACAGACTGGACCGACCGCCGCGAGACGCTGCTGCAGCTGAAGGACCAGAAGATCCGCGATGCGTGCCGGTACATGGCCGACCGCACGCTCTACCTCGACCCGTTCACGCCGCACACGGACACGTCGCGGTTCGTGAACGCAGCCGGTGACTACTGCTCGCTCCTCTTCGACAGCTTCCCGTTCGACGCTGGCAGCGGCGTCACTGTCTCGCAAGTGTACAACGCGCTTCGGTTCTACGTTACAAACATGGAGATCAGCATCACGGAGGTGCAAGGCGTGCTCATGCTCCGCGAAGGCGACGAGAGCTCTGCGTTCCGTCCGCTCGACGTATCATAGACACGTCTCGTGTCTGGGAAGCTCCACAGCGGCGTGTCGATCGAGACGAACTCGCTCGAGTTCTGCCACTTGTTTGACGCCGACAGCGCGGAAGCGAAAGCGTATGGCGGCGGCCGCGAGCTCGCAGTTGTTGTCGGCGACTTTATCGACGAGGACGAGCTCTTCCCGTACTCGCCCGAGACGCGGGCACGTCACGACGTCACGGGAGCGATCGTCGTGTCGCTGGAGTCGCGTTTGAAGCAGCAAGGACGTCGCCAAGGCGGCAGTGGGGGTTGTGACGGACACGAAGATGAACCCGAAGATGACGACGAGCTGGTCGTGGTGCTCAAGCGCGTTGGGTTTCTCACAGTACGCGCGACAGAGCTCCCTGTCGTGCCAGAGGGCATGGAGGAGCTGCGCCAGTGTGTCGAAGGGTGGGCCGACGCGATGGTCCAGACCGTGCGATCGCTCGTGAAGCCACAGAGTCGGTGGATGACCATGGGAACCAGCCAGAGTTCAGAGCAGAGTCGGTCGTGTAGCTAGCACGCATGGACAAGCAGGCGATTGAGAACTGGACAGTGGTGATTGATTCATTGTCGTTACGACATGGTGGGCCGCAGGACTTTCGCGAGCTCGTCTGGGAAGCGGCTGTAGTTGTCGCGGATGTCTTCGAGCGCGTCAGCAGCGATCGGCAAGTCGGTTTTGTGCATTTTGATCATCGCCCAGCGCTTGAGCACGACGACCAGCTCTCGCTCGTCCTCGATAGTGTTGCTAGCTGACGCTGTCGCTGGCGTCGCCTTGGTCGCTCTCCGGGTTACCATGTGCGACGACACGGTCATCATTGCCGATATGTCGCGACGCACGCGCGCGTGGGGCTGGTACGGGTACAGCTCGTCCTCTTCCACGAACGTGCTCGCGACGATCCCAAAGTCGCCGTCCCCAGTTGTCTCATTGCCGTCATTCTCCTGGACGAACTCGGAGAACATGACCGAGTTCGACTCGATCTCGATGCTCGGACTCACGGTCATGACGAGGCGGTTCTGCGACACGTGATCGTCCACGCGGCTGTCGTCGTCTTCGCGGATCGTGAGGAAGCCCATGGTCTCGGAGATTGTGATCTCAATGTTGTTGATGTAGTACACCATAACGTCGAACACGGCCTGGACCGACGGCGCGTTCCGCAACGGGACGACGTCGAACCGGAGCGTGCAGAGGTCGCCGTCGGGCGTCTCAAAGCGCTCTTCGTCCGTAAACCGCTTCGTCACGTCAATGCCGTCACTACGCGCCGTGAGGAACCGCTTCGCTTCTTCGAGCTTGTGGCGCTTGAGCTCCAGTAGTGTTGCGTCCCGAGCTTCACGGTCGGTTGGCAAGCGGATGACGGTCTCAACTGGGTTCAGTGTGCGCACCATCTGAAGCATTGACGCACAAGAGGGGTCAGTTGACTCGTCCTTTTCTCCACCTATTCAGGCACACAAGACGCACCAGTTGGTCCGAGAGCATGGCTCGTAGCCGAGCGATCGTGAGGTGGTGCTTCTCGATCGCGTCGACCAGAACCGTTTTTGCGAGCTGTGTGCGCGTCTGTCGCTGGGCAGCTGCGCTCGTGTGGGCCGCTGCTTCAGCTCGGAGCGTCACGAGCTGCTGCGCCAGTTCGACTGCGTGCTTCGCGAGCGCCGCCTTCTCTTCCTTGCGGGCTAAGTACGACGCCTTGCGCTTCGGCCGCTTCTTTGGCTGCTGTGGCTCGAAGCTGTCGGTGCCAGCGGCTGTAGCTCGCGTTGCTACCGACCGTTTAGTGCGCGGCTTGGGCGCCACGGAGAGCATTGAGTGCGTCGGTGGCTGTGCTCTCGCGAGCCGTGACGAGCTGCGGCGTACTGGCGGGGTTAGGGCCAAGTCCTCATCCTCGTCCTTGTCGTCGCCTCCGCATAGCAGCACTTGAAACGACTCGCGCGTGGGAGAGAGGAAGACACGGGCGAGGTCGTCTTCGGACGACGCTGTCGTCGCGTCGTCGCTGCTCACGAAGAGCTCCGTTGCGATTGACGCCGTGGGGACGCAGGGCGCGCTCATCATCTGAACGGGCGCCAAGAATGATGAGGTCGACGAGAACTCAATCATGCGCGAGAGCTCGAGTCGCTGTGTTGCGATGGGGGTGGACGAATGGCCGAATGAAGGCGATAGCGGCGAGAGAGATTTGAATGAGCAGTGGCGAGTGTCGAGTGTCGAAGTCATCAGCAACTGAAGCTTGTGACAGGCTTGTCCTGGCTCAGGACACTTTCCGAACAATGTCAAATATGAAGCTGAAATTTGGTGATAGACACTTAAAAATTAAATACATGGGTAGACAGTTGTATATGCGCTAAAGTATGCAAAAAGCGAACGTTTGTTTTCCTCATTTTTAGAATAAGTCTCAAGTTTCGTCAAATATAATGGATGGCGCGGTGAGATTGCCGCGAGCAATCACCCCGAATCGATTACGCCTCGAGCCAGGACACTCTGTCAAGAAGTCAGCTTGCAAACACTGGAGCAGCTGCTTTGCTTGTCACTCGCTTGTCACTCGTTGGAACAGTGCCATCACATCCAGGGAGGTTGAGGTGCAAAAGTGTGGTGATATATCATCTTCAACCAGTACCCACGATACACAAAGGCACCAACAGTACAGTATCCGGCTATCTGGCGCGTATTCCAGATCCAAACCAAATCGGAGACTCACTTGCAAATGTACCAGAGATGAGAACCAAAGGCTTGAGGCAAATTCACCTTATTATCAGGGTACAGGCACCATTCCCATTACTGACCACTGGCTTTGGCAGTTTTTTGTTTGATTATGACAGTCATCAATTTACTTTGACAAAAGGCACAGTGAAAACAGACCCTGGAGAAATCGATTAACAGTACATTACCAGAATTGTAAATTACTTCTCAAAAAGCATTGAAAATGAAACAAATGTCAGTGTGGTTTGCACGACCTCAGATTTTGTGCTGTGACGGATGATGTTCAAAGTCAGCACGACCGATCCAAGCAGTCAAGCGAACCCGTAAGGGACCTGGTTTGGGGTTCCAGGTAACCAGCGTCCCCCGACTTCAGATCAAATAGCAATTGGAGAGCAGACGATTAAACAAACTGAAAGTGGTTGTTATTCATCAATGTCCTCGCCGAGATCTTGCACTAGCGCGACAGAACGTAAGGAAGTCACGATAGCTTCAACTCTCATGTCTACCGCAAGCGTCTCGTCTGCAGGAACCTCTCCGTGGAGAAGGCGCTTAGAACCGCTGCAGATTGTCGAAGTTGGAAGAGCGCTCAGACTCTCGTGCAGCCACCTGATCACAGTCGATCTCGTTGGTGCTGCGAGCTTGAACGGAGTGGTTAGTTGATAGTTCGCTGGTGCAGTGTGCGCGCAGTTGTGACTCCGTGTTGCTCACCCATGCCGCGCGCATGTGCAGCTTGAGCGGCTTCATCCATACGAGGTTGGCGGGCTGGCATACGGAGGTGTAGCCGGATGGAATCTTGAGTAGTACGACGTTGATGCGAGTGGCGTACTTGCACACCTCTGGCATCGATTGCCCGCTGAAGCCATCACAAAGTAAGAAGACTGGGACGTGGGCGTTTGGTCGCAACGCAAAGTTCGCTTGGAGGAACAGGAGAGAGAGCGATGAATTCCACCACCCCCTCCCCGTTGCAGTGGACGTGAATTCCCGACTCTCTCACGAGCTGTGCCACTTCTCGACCCACGCCGCAACCGAACCCGTGTTGGTGCTCGTCGTTGAAAGTCCGTGTTGCTTCGAAGTTCGGCGGCCGCGGCTTGAGCACAGCGACAGGGTCCAGCTTGTTTCCATTGGCGTCCGCGGCAGGAATCACAGACATTCGCACGTTTTAGCGCCGCTGTTCCGCACCCATACCGTCCTGTCACCCTTACCCGCAACCGTTGTAGTCGGGAGGTACTCATAGTTTACAGCGATCTGGTCGGCGTTGTACACGGCGACGCAGCCGTGGAAGCCATAGAGCGCTGAACGGTAGCTGCAAACGCGACAGCGACTTGACGAGCATTTTCGGGCGTCTTTTGGCCAATGCGCGTGCGTCGTCGAAGTGAGAGCCGATGTTGCGTTTCAAATCTTTGTTGCCAGCTCCATCACGCAGAGAATGCCTCGCGTGTGACGCCGAACGCAGCAACCACCTCGCGTGTTTGCATGCAGATCATGAGTGGTGAGACGGGGAGCCCCTCGGCACGCATCGAGTTCACCGAGCCGACGACTTGTTCCTCTGCTTCAGCTGGCAGCATCGTGGAGTGGCCGACGTTGCGGTGCTTGCGCTTCCCGCCCTTCCCCTCCTTGACGCTAGCCTTGATCGTTACCGACCCCTCCACCCACTTGTAAAGTTGGCGCCGCCGACTCGCCGCCTGCGCTCCTTAAAGGCCTGGATAGAGCTCGCGCAGAGCAGCGGCCATTCCGCACTGCTCAATCAGTTCGATTGCATGCTGTTTCTCGGCGAGAGTGATTGATGTACGCTTGAACAGCTTGGGTGTGGGAGGCTTGCCCTTGGCTCGTGTTCGTCCTTGTGGTCTCGCCATTGTTTTTTTGGCTTTGAGATTGGTTGGTGTGACTACAAAACTGACTGGTGGTGAGCACTTTCAGAATGCAGTCATTTTGACAATATAAAATTACCATGGGCCGATTTTGTTGAAAAGGTTTCGTAATTTACCGTGATGTGCCTTTCAATAAAGGTTTCGCCTGTATTTTCATCACATAATGAAAAGCAGTATGCCTTATACCATCTTCATGCCTTATGTCAAAAGGATAACGGTAGAAGGGTAGTCGGAAATGTAATCCGAATATTTCGGGATGTCTGCCGAGGACAGACATTTCTGTACAAGGGAATGAATTGTCTACCACCCCAGAACAAGCAACAATCTCGCCAATAACGTACCATTAATGACCGATTATTACATAAATTTATGAATGTGGCATAAATGTTCCCTTCACGAAATTAATTTTAGGAGATGTCTTCCGAGGACAGACGTAGACCTCTTCGAATCACCTGAAATTATTTTGAGTTTCTGATTTTTAAGAAAAATTCCCGTCATATCTAGAAAAGGTCGCATGAAGGTTACCCGAACGGTCATCAAAAAATATTTCCAGAAAAGGTAGACCAAGTCAGATCTCGGAATAACTCTGAAAAAGTTCCAGAAAACATTAGGATCAGATTAGTAGAATATTAATTGTGGTAGGTCGCCATCAATTAAGTTGTTGGGGAGGCGTTTTAGGGCCGGCCGCCAGGCCAGCCCACAATACACTTCATTTTTGCCTTCAAAATCTCAAGATCGCCCTCTCTCTTCGCTTCCCCAGGTTCGCCAAGGCCCAAGACAGGTACCCCAAGCGGTGTGTGCGAGTTTGGTAGCTTGTTTGGCAGTGCGTTCCTCGCGTGCCAGTCTGAGAGCGTGCTAGTGTGAATGAGTGGGTGAAGGGGCTGCACAGCCTGAATATATCGGTGCCCTGATACCACAGGGAGGTGAATCGTGTGTCCTACACAGGTGTGTTTGTTTCCATCCTGGGATGGTGCCTGCACGGAGATCCATATTGAAAGGAGTGAAACGAAGAGTAAGTACGAGGTGTGCTGAGTTGCTGTTGCCCAGAGAACATTCACTTTTAGTGTCAGGTGAGCAAGAAATCGACGAGTGTGTCCTCCTGTAACACCGCGATTGATATCTGCCCGTGTACAAGTTGCCGGATATCAATCAAGGGTCCGTTTTTCCCACGGACAGGTGTCAACCAAGAGTCTGTCAATGGCCGGGGCCGTTCGCCATCGAAGTGCTTGAAGCCCCGACCGGGTCCCCAGGACCCGCTGACTTTGCGTGTGCATACATGTGTGTGTGCTACGCCATGGTTTCCAGATAGAGTGGAACCCCAAGGGTTCCAATAGCTCAAGGAACTGAGTGGTGGCATGGTCAATGGTTGCCGTTGCCGTCCAGGTATCCCCCCACAACTGCAAAGGACTCAAGGAACACAAGTGAGGTACTGACCAACGGTTGGTGAAGTCTATCTCGTGGCTCCAGCCCGCTCCTACGGACGTCACGTCCGCCAGAATTGGCGACGCGCATCATCACAATTGGTGCGCACGAACAGAGTTGGGAACCTTTGGACTACAGCTAGCATGTCTACTAACGCCACTATCAAGGCTCTGCCTAAGAATTCCCTCACAATTGCTACCCGCGAGACAACTGCCGCTGAAAAGGGCGGCGCATGCCCATCTCAGCACCCCCCCCCCGTTCCTGGGCCCCAGACTGCCGACGTCACCCCGGGCGAGATGCTCTCCCGTCCGCTGGAGCACTCAACAGCTCCCCCCATTCGCTAGATGGCGTCCCCGGCCCCAGCTTCGACTCGTTGCTCTTGTGTGCTCAAGTTTTCAAAAACCTTCAGTGACAGCCTGGCCAAGTCCGCCACGCAGCACACCCACCACCTCGTTCCGGGCGAGACGCCACACTCGGCTGACCCCGCCACACCAGGTGGAGCCCCAAGGCTCGCTCAGGCCCGCCCTTCGCTGTAGCCGACCGGCACCATTGTCAGCCCGACCCCGACCTCACTTTCGGGGGCACGGGTCCCGGCATTTTTCCAACCGCCTTCAACGACCGCAGCGTCCGGGCTCAAACAGCGCCAGCTGGGCTGCTCGCGCAAGCCCTTGGCGCCTCAGGATCGTGGCTGTTGTTACCCGCGGGGCCGCACCCCACACGCGCTCTCCAAATTCAATGGGTGATTTACCCCGTGGACGCGCGTGGGCGTGGGGGCATCTACAGCACCAAGAGCTCGCGGCCCCAGACCCTCTAGAACGGTCCAGCTCCCCTCCAACTGCTGATTCAGCCGTGGGACGAGGACGTCACCATGCTCCACCGTGCTGACGGCGTGTCCATGTTGAGCACAACCCGTTCCTGGTCCTCTCTGGACCCAGTTGCCCAAGGTCAGGGCACCCAGGACCCGCGTGAGCCTGGAGGGGGCCTCGGCACTTCGAGCCTCAGCCTCAGCAGTCCACGCCAGGACGCCAACCTTGGGCCAAAGGGGTACGCCTGCGCTCGTTATGAACCCCGCGCTCTTGGTGCACCCCACTGCCGGCAGCCCGATCCCGGAGTGGCAGCAGCGGTGGCTGCACGAGTAACTACTGGCTCAGCACCAACAGGTACAATTTGTCGCCCAGCAACAGCAGGCGCAGCTCGCGATCCATCAACACCAAGCGCAGCTGACAGTGCAGTACCAGCAGGCGCAGCGCGCCCTCCAGCAACAACAAGCCCAGCCGGCCGAGGAAATCCGCAGATTGACCGAGTTCGCCGGGGTCACCCGACGTGAGCGCGACAGCCTCGAAGCCACTCGGACACCCCTCGCCCAAGCCGCCGCTCACCTGTGTCCCGGGGCCGTCGGACCTGGACGGGGTTCTGGGACGACCGAGCTCAATCGCCCAGTCGAGGTGTTTTTGGACCAAGTGCACCGGCGCTGCGCCCAGCTGCCCGATCAGGTAAACCCAACCGTCCCGACCACCGACTTGCCCCTCGTTGACCCCAAGCGCCTCCAAGTCTACCCGCAACGGCATAAACAAACGCGCTCGGCACTGGCCAGCTTGGCGACGTTGGGGTGGCTCAGCGACGAAAGAGTGTGTCCACCCTTCGGGACAGCAGCTGAGTTCCTCAACATCGACTACTACTGAGTGGCAATGGAGCTCATGATCTCGGACATGGAGCAGCTCTTGCTCACGACCGGGAATATTTAGGTCCACAGCATAACCCGGGACTGGCGAGGTTGGTTGGCCAAGGGACAGCAGTAGAACACACCCAGCGTTCGGACTTCGGGACCGCCTTCCAAGCACTCCGCGCAGAACTGGCAAGCTGGGGATATGTGCTCGCACACCCTGTACCCACGGACGTGGTCGACGTCGCGGCACCCTGAAGAACGGACATGTGGTCCACTTCAAGTGTGCGCGGAACGGATGAGGTGCATCACGAAATTCGCAGCGTCGGCGCCAACCCGCTCACCGAAGGCTCGGACGCCACCATTCCTCTGTTTCCCCGGCTCGCGACACCGCAGGCCGTGAACCCCGCCTCCGTGCGTTCGGCCCCACTACGAACAGAGCAAGTGTAGCCGCAGTGAAGCGAGCTGTAGGTGAACAAGCCACGCCGTTCCCTGGGGAAGGCTACGCCGCCGCCCCTCACTGCCACTAACCCCAGGACCGACCGCCTGGACCGGAAGCGCGGCCCTCACCCCAGGATAGGTGGCTACTACCCTGGGATCGGCGACGGCCCACCCGCATCTCCAACGACGCTTCCTGGTGAAGGAGTTGGTGAGACAAACTGACCAGTGATCTCGCCGGACTTTGCCGCAGCACCTCAGCCCTGTTACACGCACTGGGCACCCGGAACGCTGCCTTCGCCTGCTCTCCCACCGCGAAGGTTCTTCCATAAACATCCCCGACCCGGGGAACACCTCCCCCAGGGTCCCCGCGGCCGTTGGCCCCGAAGGCCAACCGTCGGTAGATACGCGCCTCGCGTGCGCGACCCTGCGGTCCCCAGCTGATCAGCTGCTACGAGCGACGATGATGACAAGGATGTGGTAAAGTTTATGCCATTATTCGTCAGTTTCGGCACTGCCAGAACGGACACAGCAAATATCGTCTAAGTACGGGCGAACTTCGGGAGATAAGTGCGTTGGTCTGCGATTTTGTGATTGCCGAGTGGAGTCATTACAGCCCGGATTGGTAATTGATCACGTCATTGGAATGACTGGTCACCGCCACAGCACCTGGAGATTTAGTATGGAAGATTAGATTAAGAAGGTGCTTAACGGTAAATTTAGTCCGCTTCTTTGCCTTTGGAAAGCAAGTGTGTCGAGAATATGCCCGGCGCGCACGCGGCGGAACAGGTCTTCGCCACACGCGTGGCGCATCCAACACCACTCCCCCGTGTGTCCAAAAAGACGACACGCTAAACCCGCCGCGAGACGAAGAGGGTCGACTGATCCTACAAGAAGACGCGCGGTCGAAAGCAGGGGCATTTTTGGGGTCCCAACTGCGCGCAAGATGAAGCCGCGGCCGAAAGCGGGGTCATATTTGGGTACCGCCCGCGCACAAGAGGACAAGAGGCGGAACGAAGTGCCAGCAGCAGAGCGCCTGCGGGCATCGCCGCGCCTGCGATCCTCCGGTCGATCGGATCAAAGCGTCCCCGATCGATCACCCCGATTCGCGTCTCAAGCGCGCAATGACACATCTCAACACGCCGGTAAAGCGAGCGAGCAAGCACCTCCGCCTACCCGATCCACGTCGGAGCGCTTCGGTACTCGGCCCAGAGGGAAGCGTTTGTTGTGCATTATAACAAAAGGACATCACGGCTTTTGACCCCCCCCATACGAGTGATTGGCTGCTTGGCACTCATACGGGGGGGGGG
>JAASGD010001449.1:0-10628 GCA_023334115.1 Globisporangium megalacanthum | reverse complement strand
GTGTGATGAACGCACGCTCCTTCGCAGCGTTGAAGCCGTCTTTGCTCTTCCAGTCGAGCGCGAGCGTCCACGCCTGGTTGCCTTGCCAGTTGCACATGAGGTCGGCGTCGCCAGCGTAGACGAGCACGCGGACATTGTCGTCGAGCATGTCGGCCACGTACGTGTGGAAGCCCATGGACCAGTCACCGTCCGTCGTGAACGTTTTTTCCACGTCTGGACTGCTCGAGACCCAGGTCGGCACACGGTCAATGTCGACGTTGATGTACCGGCGCACTTTGGGCGAGTCCAAGTACTCCTGGACGTACGTCATGTCGTAGCAGTCGCCGTTTTCCTCTGTCTGGTTGCACGGCTGCCGGATGTCGTAGTTGTTGCGGTTCGCGGCTGAGAAGGGCTGGATGAGCTTGACGCCCCAGCAGATCTGGGCATCAGCGCAGATCGAGCCGTTCCTGAGCGCTTGCTGGCACTCGCGCGTGAGTTCAATGCACTCATCCGCATCGATCTTCATCTGCGCGATCTGCATCGCGTTGAGCAGCGAGATGTTGTACGCGTTGTCTGCCATCTCGACATTGTACTTGTACTGGATGAGCGGGTTCGTGAGTCCGTTCCCGATCGCGAGCCCCTTGAGGTTGAGCTTGAGCGTCTCGTCGTCGGACTTGTTGAGCTTGCTCTGCTGCCAGATGTGGTGTGCTGCTGCCGGTACGTAGTGGCCGCCGTAACTCTCACCCGTGACGTAAAAGTCGCGACCCTCGTACTCGGGGAACTTGTCGAGGAAGCCACGCAGGAAGCAGAAGATGTTCTCGGCGACGTTCGTCTCGTTGTAGTCCTTGTCCTCCGGCGTGCCGTACGAGAACCCCACACCCGTCGGCTGGTCGAGCCAGATCACGTTCGCCTCGTTCGTCCACGAGTAGTTGTTGAACTGCGTTGAGAGGTCTGGGAGCACTGTGCACGGGCCATTCTCGGTGAGCATCGCGATGAGGCTCGACGATCCCGGGCCGCCAGTAAGCCACAGCACGAGCGGGTCCGTCTCTGGGTTGCTGCGCGACTCGAAGAACCAGTGAAAGTAGTATGTGCCCTCCTTGTTCGCGAGCGGGATGTAGCCGGCGTCATTCTTTGCGATACCGCAAAAGAACGGCTCGCGTTTCTTCTCAGGCGTTCCGCCAGTACCTCCAGCGCCGCCCACTGGGGAGCGCAGCAACCACGCGGCAGCGGCGATCACGGCCACGCCGAGCGCGAACTTGGCAAAGAAAGCGCGCCACGTTCCATGCGGGCGTCCGTTCTCGCCGATGAGCGGCAACTGCTCGCCGTTCGCCATCTTCGCGCAGTCGGGTTGAGGTCAAGAAGGTGAGCGTGTGAGGAGCTCCTCGTCTTCTTCTGGCTGCCGTTTCCAGTCACGAAATGCACCCCCCTGTCTGCTTGATTTTTGACAACCAATAGAAGTAACACAAGTGTGTTACTTCTAAAAACTATACAGTACTCTCAAAAATAACAGCCATCCTTGGAGATACTGTGAGGTTGAGCGCGCATGCATGTCAACATCGGAGTATGACAACGACATCAGGTACTGGTAGACCTCAAACGACAGTCACCACTGCAGCTCTCATTCACGGTAGCCATTGGTTGCTCTGTTGCGTTTACCGAGTCGCGTAGTACTTCCCAAGATAAAGTGCATTACAGTTACCAGTGTGGGTCTCGTCGAATCTGGCGGCCCAGGAGTCTCTGACTGGGCTTCATGTCGCCTCGACCTCCACCCACCACTTCACACTGCTCGCTAGCTAAACCCATCGCTCCACAGTGTCCTCGTGTGCGAGCCGAGGAAGCGTTTTGCGATACCCGCTCGCGGGCGAACGAGGTACGGGACAGCAAGCGGCAAGATCTGCTGGCCGCCGTGGAGAATCACGCGCTGGATCCACGGGTTGTAGCGTAACTCCACCATCTTTGCGGCGCACTGACCAAGACGGTCTACGCTGTACGGCAGGATGCTCGTCTCGACAGGATCGCCTGGGAGCTCGTCGCTCTCACAGCGCAGGTAGTCGAGTAGCGCGACTTTAAACCCGTGCACTGAGAGCGGCATCGGCAATGGAAATGGAGGCTCTGTCGCTGCAGGCGCGGCGACGGAGCCTGGGCCGTCAATTGGCGCGACAGCAAAAGTCAGCCGGAAAGTCTCGAGCTGGAGCGCTCGAGCCGCGTCGACGAACTCGCTTGCGTACTGCCAGTGGAGCACAAGCGGCGGTTCTTGCTCGCCTCTGCTGCCGAGCTCCATCGCGAACTTGAAGAGCTGCTCTTCACCATTGTCCGTCAGGATGGCGCGCAGATCCGCAGTGTAGTCCTCCTCCATCTGCTCCATGTTTCGCCAGCGAGATGACTTGGCGCGGTCCATAGCTAAACTCGTACGCCTCCTTCGGCTCAGATAACACGAATGTGACTGTCGTCTTGATACCCAACGGTGGGGTCGAGATACCTCATCCAGCCTACTACGTAGTACTTCAGAGCTTGGTCGCCAATGCACTCGCGCACTTGTTCGCACGTCGGAAGACCATGAAAGCTCCGATAGCTATCGCACCAACGCCTTGCAAGTCCAGTGGACCAGAAAGCCTGCGTGAACTGTACTACACGTAGATTCGATTCACACACCCGCACGACAGCCTTCGATTTTCTCTCACCCGCGATCTCACTCAAGATCGCACCACGACCAACAGCACACAGTCTTGGTTTCGCCAAAGCGAAAGCTTCCAGCGCCAACCAACCACAACCAACCACGCGATGGCGCCAACCGAACGCACACCACTGCGACCCGATGCTCAGGACGCTGTCGCTGTGGAGACCGCACAGCGCCGACGGGGCCTCGCGCTCCTCGCAGTGGCGCTCGTCGGGCTCGTCCTGGTCTTTGTGTTCGGATCAGCGTCGACAATACACTCTCATGTGACCAGCAAGCAGGCGTTCGTGTGCGACAGCGCGAAACAAGACGCCGGGTACATCAAACTGCCGCACAAGAAGGACGACCACTTCTTCTACTGGTACTTTGAGTCGCGGCGGGTTCCCGAGACAGACCCGCTCGTGCTCTGGCTCACAGGCGGCCCGGGCTGCTCGAGTATGATGGCGCTGCTTGGCGAGAACGGGCCGTGCACAGTGCTGCCGAACCTCTCGACCACGCTCAACCCGCACTCGTGGACGAACGAAGCGAACGTCATCTGGCTCGACCAGCCAACGAATGTCGGCTTCTCGTACGGGCTCAACGAAGACCTCGACCACTCAGAGGACGACGTGCAGGAGAACATCTACTGGTTCCTCCACGGCTTCCTCGACAAGCACCCTGAGCTCGTCAGACGGCCGCTGTTCTTGGCAGGTGAGAGCTACGCTGGCCACTACGTCCCTGCAGCAGCGCACTACATCTGGCGGCAGAACAGCAAAGAGGCGGCGCAGCTGAATGCGACAGCACGACTCAATCTTCAAGGCATTGCGATCGGGAACGGACTCGTGAACCCCACGATCCAGAGCCAACACGCGCTCGATATGGTCAACAACACGTACAACGTGACGCTGCTGAACGCGACTGCGCTCGCAGCGGCGCAAGCAGCGGTTCCCGAGTGCACGAGCCTGGTCGAGGACTGTCAGGACAAGGCGCTCGCGTGCGTCGAAGCGCTCGAGTTCTGTCAAAACCGGATCCTAAACGTCGTCACAGCGGCGTCGCAGCGGAACCCGTACGACATCCGCATGGCGTGCAACGAAGCCGACGCGACAAACTGCTACGACCTGCGCAACATCACGGCGTTCCTCAACTCGGCGCCTGTACGCGCGTGGCTGAACGTGAGCGAGCAGCCGACAAAGCCCTGGGCCCCGTGCAACGCGGCGGTGGGCGGCGGCTTTGCGTTCGACGTGATGCGCGGCTTTGACCAGCGCGTAGCGGAGCTGCTGGACGCCAGCGCGGTGCGCGTGCTCGTGTACGCAGGCGACGCAGACCTCATGTGCAACTGGCAAGGCAACCGCGCGTGGACACTCGCACTGGACTGGAAAGGCCACGCGGACTTCAACGCCGCCGACGAACGCGCGTTTGTCGTGGATGCGCGCACTGTCGGTGTGGCGCGTGCGCTTGGCACGCAACTCGCGTTCGTGCGCGTGTTTGACGCGGGACACATGGTGCCGTTCGATCAGCCGGCGGTCGCGAGCGCGCTGCTCAGCCGCTTCTTGCGGAACGAGGAGATGTGATTTGAGAGCTTTTGCGGCTGTATCTTGGCTTGTTTTAGGGAAGTATGGCTAGCATCCCTGCTTGTATTTGAAATAGGTATTTCCAAGTTGACGTGGGTTAGTTCGTCTGACCTCTCAGCATTCATTTGCTGATCAGCTAGGATATTCTACTCAATGACCTGGTTCTGTCATCTACTGTAGTCCAGATCTTCCTATTTTCCCTATAATCTGGAAGAACACAACCAGAAGCACGCATTGCTCGATAGAAGAGAAGACGAGATAATGATGCGAGTGGCGGGAACGGGGCGCAAGACGGAGAGCTCGCCGCTGATCCCTGTGTATGGCAGTGGTGAGACGGCGCGTACGACGCCACGTAGCGACCGACAGCGCTCTCGTGGCGCCTTACTCGTCGTGTCGGCGCTGGCGCTGCTACTCACGCTCGCCGTCGTGACACGGGAGAGCGGCGGCCCACGCCTGCCTGCGACAGTGAGCAACGCAAACGTAGAGACCGTGAAGAAGGGGGCGAGTGAGGAGTTTTTCTGCGGCATCACGGGCCACGAGACCGGCTACATCCAGCTGCCCCACAAGAAGGACGACCACTACTTTTACTGGTTCGTCGAGTCCCGCAGCAGCCCTGCGACGGACCCGCTCGTGCTCTGGCTCACGGGCGGCCCCGGCTGCTCGAGTATGATGGCGCTGCTCACGGAGAACGGGCCGTGCCACGTGCAGCCGGACCTGTCGACGACGCTGAACCCGTTTGCGTGGAACCGCGAGGCGAACGTGATCTGGCTCGACCAGCCGACAGGCGTTGGCTTCTCGTACGGCGCTGACCAGGACTACGACTCGGGCGAAGACAACGTGGGCGAGAACATCTACTGGTTCCTCCAGGCGTTCTTGAAGAAGCACCCGGAGCTCGCAACCCGCGACTTGTTCATCACTGGCGAGAGCTACGGTGGCCACTACGTCCCCGCCGCTGCGAGCTACGTCATCAAGCAGAACGCAGTGCGGCGTAACGGCGCTGACGTTGTTCACCTGAACCTCGCAGGCCTCGCGATCGGCAACGGCATCACCGACCCGGTCGTGCAGTACCAGCACAGCGTCGACATGGCGTTCAACGACTACAACGTCTCGCTGCTGAACGCGACGCAGATCGACGCGATGCGGACTGCGCAGCCCGTGTGCCGGGAGCTCACGCTCGCGTGCCAATCGAACGCGACTGCGTGTCTCGACGCGCTCGACTTTTGCTCGGCAGCGCTCGAAGCGCCGTACTTTCTCACGCAGCGCAACCCGTACGACATTCGCGAGGCGTGCGACGAAGAGGATGTGATGAAGTGCTTCCACTTTGAGCACGTCGACGCGTTCTTGAACTCGGCGACAGTGCAGTCTGCGCTCGGCGTCGACACGGCGCATTCGAAGCCGTGGCGCGAGTGCGACAGCGCTGTTGGCGCAGGCTTTGCGGCCGACCAGATGGTGTCGTTCGCCGCTGACGTGGCGCTCGCACTCGACACGGGCGTGCGCGTGCTCGTGTACGCAGGTGACGCAGACCTCATGTGCAACTGGGCTGGGAACGACGCGTGGACGCGTGCGCTTGAGTGGAGCGGCCAGGCGCAGTTTAACGCGGTCGAGACCCGCGCGTTCGCGGCGGCGGGCAAAGCAGCGGCCGGCCGCGTGCGCGCGTTCGAGAACCTCGCGTTCATCCGCGTGTTCGACGCGGGACACATGGTGCCGAAGGACCAGCCGGCGGTGTGCTTCGACATGATCAACAAGTTTTTCCAAGATGAGGACTTTTAGGGACCGGTTTTAACGGGAAAAGGAAGTTGCCTTGGGCAACTTCCTGTTTGGGCAAATACAGAGTGTTGGTCATGTTTGTTCAAAATGCGCGCTCAGGGAGTGGTTGAAGCGCTGCTGCCGCACGGCCGCCCGCTTCGTGCATTCGTCCAGAGGTGCGAGCGGCTGTCCCGCCCCACGCCCTGCGGGTGTGCGCTCATACTGAATGTGTTGCGGCTGATGACAGCGCAAGCGAGCAGCAGCCAGCGCTGCGGACGGCGAGCTGGAGCGATGCAGCTGCGCGCCTTGTGGACCGCACGTTCGTCGCACTGTCAACGGCGCAGGCGCTTCCACGCGGCGAATGGACGCTCGCCCTGTCCATGACACACGTGCGTGTGTAAACTCGCGTTTGCAGCTTCTTCCGACCTGGTTCTCAAGAGCATGCGAATTACGAAGTGCTGAAACAAACACGCTGCGCGTGTGTGTGTACAGGTGGAGCTCATCCACGTCGTCATCGAGGTGCGTAGCATACAAACCGGAGCAGGAGACTCTGGACTATACTCCGTCCAAGCGCTCATGGCGTCCGTCCGTACGTGCGCTGCTACAGAAACTGCTGCTTCGAAAGCGCGCGAACCCAGACGACACGAATGTGCTTGCGCTCGGGTACCGCGAAGCCGCCCCAGGACCGTTCGGTCACCGCGTGTCGTCGTCGAACGGCGTCATGTGCGTCTTTCCCAACACACTCGTGGCGCTGCTCAAGCAGGCGCCGTGGCAGGAGCTCCACGCCGCGATTGGAGACGACCTGCTGCTCCATTTGCTGCTCAACTACGTTATCGTCGTGCAAGTAGACGACGTGAAGCGCTCGTTCATCCAGGTGCGGACGTGTCGTCTCTCCCGTCTTCTTTCGTCGTGTCATCTCGTGATGGAAGTGGTGCTCGTGCGTCGTAGGTGGCTGGGAAGAGTCTCCGGCACTCGGTCGCCCCACTCTCCAGGGCCAAGAACAACAGCACGAGCAGCAACAACACGAACGCGGCAAGAGACGACGCAATTTCAATCAACCAGGTGCTCTACGCCCGTCACTTCTGGAAACGAGGCGTGTTCCCCCGTTCGCACGAGCTCGCAGCTGCCGCTGGCAGTGACGACGCGGTCTCCTGTGGCGCTGCGAGCCGCGTGATCCGAACGATCTTCTTCCGTTCGCCCACTGGCGGCACCAAGCGGCTCCCCAAGCGGCTCGTGAACCTCGTGCCGCTCGTCCAAGAGCTGATTTCGCGCTTCCGAGACACTGACGTCGACGTTGTCGTGCGGCGCTTGCTGCGTGTGCCGCCGGCGTTTCGCAAGTTCATGCACGATAACCGTGAGCTGACGAGAGTTGCGGGTGTATCCCCTCGAAGAGCAACAGCGAGGGCGAAGGAGGCAGCGACGCTGCTGAGCGACGTCGAGACGCGAGCGCTCGAGAGCGCGTACATGAGCCAGGAGGACAGCGACGGCACACGGGACGAGAGGAAGCGAAAGCGGCGAGAAGAGGCGATCGTTTCGCGGTCGCAGGCGTCCGACGCAGTGGATAGTCTGTTGGTGCCGTCGACCAAGCGAACGAAGCGAGTCAGAGGTTCTAGCAGCTCCTCGTCGCTCGATAGCACTAATCTTGCCGACCTGAGCGCACACCGCGAAAGCATTTCACAGCTGGGAGAGTTCGTAGTACCGAAGCGCCTCGTCGTACGGCTCGTGCGCAAGGTCCTTGCGCGGATCGTCCCGAAGGCGGTCTGGGGATCGCAAGTCGGCAAGAAGAACTGGTCGTGCGTCAAGGAGCTGCTCCAGCGGTTCGTGCACTCGCGCAAGTTTGACGTGATCTCGCTGAAAGAGGTGCGTTGTGTCTCGGTCGACACGCCACTCCATGAGGACTGGCGATGGTGGTGACGGTCTCGGATACTCACCCGCGTCCGTCGAGTCGATCGGGACAGTGCTGCAACAAGATGCAGGTGAAGAGCGTCGAGTGGATGAACACACAGACAACACCATCACACTGGTTCGTTGATTGGTTGTTTGTGTGCTGTTCTGAGGTGAACCGAACTGAACGCTCCATGTTTCGATGCAGCCCTCCGAACGAGCTAGTTAAGCGTCGGGAGCTCTTCCAGGACCTTGTCGGGTGGTTGTTCAAGAGCCTGGTCTTCCCAATCCTCCGGAGCTTGTTCTACATCACAGAGCGAGAAGGCACGTCAAGCGACATCGTGTACTACCAGCGCGACGTATGGGACGCCATTAGGTGCGTTCACGTCTCTGCTTGTGGAGACTTAACATAGGACTCTGCTCACGGACTCTGTGGACTGTAGCAATACTGCGGTGCACGACTTAACAGCAGGACTGCTGCAGCCGATCTCCGACGACACCGCGGAGACAGATCAACCAGTGCGCCAACTCGCGAGTTCGCGACTCCGATTGCTGCCGAAAGTGAGCGGCATCCGCCCTCTCATGAACCTATCGGCGCCACTGGACCGCAGCCAAAGCTCCGTGAACCGTGTGCTCGAGCCGGTGCACCGTGTGCTGCTGTTTGAAGCCGAGCGGCAAGCGGAGAAGCTCATGGGGTCGTCCGTGCGGAGCATGGACGACATCTACCAGCGACTGAAGCCATTGTTCACTCAGCTGACGACGTGTGCGCACTGTAACACTCACACCACAGCTGATGCCGTTCCTCATTCGAGCGAGCGCCGTCCTCCGCTATACTGCGTGTCAGTCGACATCGAGCGCTGCTTCGACACGATTCGTCCGCACAAGCTCTTTCGGATGCTCAAGCAGATGGTGCGCGAGGACGAGTACTTGATTCGACGACACTGGGTGTACCAGCGCAGCCACGTCGCGAGCATGGGGCGGGGCAACAGCCGCGGCCGGACTCGGAAGGCGGCGGGCTCGTTCATCTTCAAGCTTGAACGCCCAGCATTCGGCTCAGGCGACTTGCAAGGCTTCGACGAGCTCGTGGCCAAGTCCGCGAAGCGGAACGCAGTCTTTCTCGACGGCGTGCTGTACGACTACGTTCAGAAGCCGACGCTGCTGCGGCTGCTGCGCGAGCACCTGCTCACGAACATTGTGCAGATCGGCGGGCAGGAATTTGTGCAGGTCCAGGGCATCCCGCAGGGCTCCGTGCTCTCGACGCTGCTTTGCAACCTCTACTACGCACACTTTGAGCACAAGATCGTTTGGCGCCGGCTCAAGCGAGTGGTCCGCGACCCAAGCGCGTGCCAGCACGAAGCGCTCTTGCGGTACACGGACGACTTTCTGTTTGTGAGCACGAGTCTGCGGCGTGCGCAGACGTTCGCGACGCTCCTGCACGAGGGCAGCGCTGAGTACGGGTGTGCTGTGAACTTTGCCAAGAGCCGAGTGAACTTTGGCGTCAGCGTACCAGGCGGCGATAGCGGAGAGTTGCGTGCAGTGCCGAGGTTTGATCAGGAGCCAAACAACGGGTACCTGGGCTGGTGCGGGATGCTC
Source organism: Globisporangium megalacanthum (assembly GCA_023334115.1). Taxonomy (NCBI): domain Eukaryota; phylum Oomycota; class Peronosporomycetes; order Pythiales; family Pythiaceae; genus Globisporangium; species Globisporangium megalacanthum. Next base: position 1,202 of record JAASGD010001449.1, on the reverse strand, counting down.
ATCGATCCACTGCGACTGCAGATCTACGTCAACTACGAAAGGTACGTGCGCGCGTTCACTTTCCAGAATGTCTTCCGAGGTGCTCACGCTGCGGGCTATGCGATGCGCGACCGTGTGCCAGCTCGGCGATGCTCCAGCCGTCCATCCCGCTTAACGAGACGAAGGCATTGTGCAACTTCTTTGTGAACAAGGTGCTCTCGTCGATCCGCCAGCGGTGGCACCCACTTTACTTTGACGCAGCACTCCTGTCGAAAGAGACGATCCAGGTACGTGTATGTTCTTGTAGAACAGACCGAAGATTGTGTGTAGTGACAAATGTGGCGGCCCTCACAGTACGACGACTCCCCCTTCCCTTCCCTTTCTTCTCCGGAAAATCTGGCAGGTGAACCTGTTCCAGCTTTTGTGCCTTGCCGCAAGTCGCTTCGTAGCGATCGTTGACATGCTGCCGTTCGTGAATCGGGACGTGCGCTTCTTCCACCGGAGCATCCGCGAGATCATTGGCAAGATGGAGAGCGGGATTAAGCAGAGCATTCGCGCTGGCGCCAGGAGCGTCGAGCCAGTGTCCGTGTCTGCTGAGTGCGAGCGGCCGCTTCAAGCGCTGGACGAACAGGAGGTTGGTTGGTGGACTCGCAACGGCTTTGTGGATTGTTGGTATAAGTAGTGCATGACTCACTCGTCCCATTCCTGGTGTTCTCATGCTGTGCCTAGGTCTGGAGCATCGGCGTCTTGAGTTTCCAGGTCGTTCTCGGGAAACAGCAGCAGAAGAGGCGGCGCAGAGGACGGCGCCGGGCCAATGGCGGCGACCATCACTGGACAACATCATTGCTCGCGTCTCTGTCTCAGGAAGCGCGGGGGCTGCAGGCACAAGATGTTCGGTGGCTCACTCGAGACGAGCGCAACGCATTCATCACGCGCGAGTGAGTGCATTTCGTTCATCCGGACACTCGCGAGCGAGCGACTTGCGTACAAGCCACTCGGACATGTTGGTGTGCTCTCAGATATCTTATCTGGCTGAATCACGCACCTCCACTACGAGTTGCTCGGCGAATCCAACGATGACAAACGTGGGTGGAACGGCTATTCGAGCACTGTAGACAAACGCAGCTGACACCAGGCGCAAGAACGTTTTGCTTGGACAACGTCCGACTCTCCTCCTGACTGACTGGTAAGCAAGCTGTACACTACTCGCGTTGAAGCGTGTC
>JAASGD010001448.1:0-10639 GCA_023334115.1 Globisporangium megalacanthum | reverse complement strand
CCCATGATGTCATCTCATGCACGTGGGTACATCACGGTAGTACCGGTATTCCACCTCGGTAACCGTATCCCAGTGGTACACGCTCGAGATGATGTGGTCCACATCAATCTCCATGTAATGGGATAGGAGAGCCCGTTACAATCCACGTCGCCCAGCTGTCATGATCTGGCTCGAGAGCCGGAACGCGAACATTTGTCTTCAGGGTCTGGACCACACCTGGGCCAGACCTTGGCACGATCTGGGGGCTGTCGCCATTCTGCTCCTCCACCGACACGTCACCGCTGCTGTCGTCACCTTCTCAGCCACCTTCTGCGTCACCTTCTACCGAGCTTGACGACTCTCTGTTCCGGCTTCTCGGGCTGGTCGTGTCGTCGCCGCCAGCCGCGCGGATGCTATCTGCTCAGGCCTGCTCAATAGCCATGTGGTGCTGGCTCGAGACAGCACGTGTGGCGCGCTTGGCCTGGGTCGAAGCGGGTGGCTTGACCGGAGTTGGAGCGAGCGCTTTCTCTTCGTCGTCGTCGCTGAGCAGCAGCGAGTCTTACGGCTGGGCGACTCGACTTCGAAATGGTGACCCCCGACCCACCCTTTTTAATGTTCGTCTCTGACTACATTTTGTAGGTTAGTGTGTACCACATTATGGTCAGATTAGGAGATTATTAGTTTTGGTACCCCTATTGATTTGGGTGTGTGTGTGTTGAGAGCCGGCCGCAAGGCCAGCCCAACAATACAGACCCTTGTTTTCCCTCAAGACCTCAAGACCGCCCAGTTTTCTCGCTTCCCCAGGCTCCGCCACACAGCTCAAGGGAGGTAACCCAGCTCGAAACACCCCAACCCTTATTCTCAGCTCGAAACACCGCAACCCCCTAACTGAAGCGAAGGAAAAATAAAAATCCGAGTGGTTGAGTGGCTCGATGCCACTCAATTTCCAAATTAAACCCCTTTTCCGGGTTTAACGGTACTCAAGATCGAGTGGCACTTGGAGCACATCGGCGCGGACTCAAGAGGGCTTCGGGTTGGTCAAGGAGGGCTCGTGAGGCGGTGTGATGTGTGTGGCGCCTGTAACTGTCTTTTGGTGCGTGGGAGGCGCAAGATTGGAGCCCTCACGCGTGTTTGGCATCTTTTCTGGCGCTTTCAGCAGCCAGATCGCGCAGACGAGCTCCCAAGCGCCAGCAGCAGATTGGAAGTATTTTTGCTTACTTTGATCCTGGGTGAGTTCGTACTTTAGAGAAGTTCAGATTTCTCTCAAACAGATGTGTCGCCAACCCAGACAGTGGTTAGGGTTGGCGACTCACGCACGTCCAATCTAGTTCAGAGCAACAAACAGAAACGAGCAAGCGCCACAAACCTAATCAACCATCACACACACCAGCGTGACTGAAAGCCGCACACTAGCACTTCTCGTGGCGGACGGATTGTTGGGAGGCACCCATGCGCTTGTGATCGCCGCAGCACCGCGGCCGACACGCGCACTGACCATCGCCTGGGCTTCAACTTTGACAGCCTCACGGACGAAGACACCAGGTTCCTTTTCCGCTGCTCCCGCTCGGAGATCGATTCTATTGTAACTCTTCTACCACTCCCACCCGTTGTGCGGGCATCAAACGGCTCAGCATTTTTTGCCCATTGACGCACTTTGCATCGTGCTTCGCCGACTTGCGTGTCCTGGCCGCTGCGGAGATCTCGCAAATCGTTTTGGACGCCAACGAAGCGAGATCTCTATGGCAGCCAACTGGATGGCGGAATTCATCGTTCGAATTCTGAGAGGGGTGCTATTTTTGGCTCGCCGCACAATCCCAAGTGACCGCCTTGTTCTCCTTGCTGACGTTGTCAACAGGCGCGGAGCACCTCAACCAAACTGTATTGGCTTCATTGACGGCACCGTTCGCGCAATTGCACGCCCGACTTCTGATCAGCGCGAACTGTGCAATGAACACAAGCGCAAGAACGCGCTCAAGTATCAAGGCGTGATGCTCGCAGACGGCATGTTCGGAGACATGTTCGGTCCGGTAGTTGGCCGTCGGCAGGACATGTATCTCCTAAAAAAGTGCAACATCCTGGAGCGTCTTCGCGATGTCTTAGGGCGTGGCGGGCAACGATTCCGCATCTATGTGACCCGGCGTACCTTCTCCGGCCCGAGCTGCAAATCGGGTTCAAGAGGACTGCACTTGTAACGGGGCATTCGATCCCATTACTTTAGGTAGTCTACTTCAGGTCCCACCACTTTAGGCGTACCTACGCGGGTAGGTACGATTGAAGTTACAGTAGGGAGCGCGTGAAGTCACACTTGTGACTCACGCTATGTGTCAGCCACTCATTGGCTGAGATGGTATTCGCAGTACCATTTCAGCCAATCAGAGATCGGCGCTGCATTTTTGACGCCCCGGCAAAAATTGCCGTAGCGCCATAACAAAAAAGAGTTCAATTTGCCCCCTTCCCAACAAGCTTCCTCCTTCGCTCGGGCCAATCACTTGGCCCGCTACACCTGGTAGCACTTCGTCGTCCTTCCAACGACCAAGATGAGCGAGACCCTCGAGCACGTGCAGTTTCCGCACCTCACGTTGATCGAGTGGAAGGCCCTCCATCGTCTCGTGGCGGTGGCTGGCAACTCCGTCGTTCATCCTTGCTGCGAAAGGGCCTCCCGACGCTCAATGACTGGCGGCTAACAAGTTCACGCGACGTGAGCTGGACGACGCGCTTTCCGAGCACTCAACCCTCGTGTCGTCCAAGAACGGGGTGGTCAAGATCGAGACCTCGACATACTCCGGAACTGGCCCCGACCGGCTCCCCCTAACTCGCTTGTTACGCGAGATCAAGCTCGCTATCTCGTCGCGATGCATCGCGACCGACTCGTCGAAAGTGAATTTTTGAATTTCCAAACTCAGCGGCAAGACAAAAGAGTGAGCCCTCGGAAAGCTCGTCGTGAACGAGCTTGCATTTCCGACGCTTGACGCGATCGAGAGTGACCTCCGGCTCGCTTTCGAGCCGCCTCAGGACGAATCGCGCATGCGCGCGGCTTTCTTTGCGCTCAAGCAAGGCAAGCTCTCGATGCACGAGTACGTGCAGAAGGCACGCCACCTCGCCACGTGTGTGGTCACGAACCCCATCGACATGGCCTCGCAAGTTCACGTTTTCGTACACGGCATGAAAGAAGGCATGACGCGTTATTGCCTGGCTCGGGACGAGCCAAGTATCTCGAGGCGGCATTTGCGGCCACCTTGCGCGAGGACTACACGGTCATGTCTTCATACGCGCGTGCGCCGGCGTCCAGCGCTCGACGCGACGGCTCCGAGCCGATGGAGACCGACTCATACGAGATATTGTCTGCGGAGCGCCCGCGCCAGTCCGGCGGGCGTGGGTTTGATCGCGGCGGTCGTCGTGGCTCTCAAGTTTCGAGTTCGCTCGTTTGTTACCGCTGTCGCAAAGTGGTCATCGCGCGGCTGAGTGCCGCGCGCCTGCGCCGGTCTGGCTGCTGTCGAGACGTCGGAAGTGTCCGGCCCTGCGCCAGCGAGCTACCCAAGCGAGCTGAGTCAGTAGGCGCGGGGCGCCCTACTGGCTTTGACGGAGGTCCTGGCCGTCCGGTAGCGGGCCCACCTCCTAGTCCCGTCGTGCATCACGCACGGCTGTATGCCACCACTTCGCGGGGCGACTCGAGACTGATTGTCGTTCGCCTCCATGTCGCCGGCACGCGCCGCCCGCTGCGAGCACTCCTCGATTCCGGCGCGAGCAGTAACTTTGTTCGCGCCGCCACGCTGCCAGAGCTTCCGTTTGGTGTTCAAGTTCGAGTTGGTTCCGGCGAGATCGCTGTGAAGCTCGCTGAAGGTGTACCTCAGCGAACGCATCGACGTTCGGTTATGTTACCGTACGAGTTTGACAGCTTCAGCGGCACTGATGAGTTTCTCGTTGTCGACGTGAGACTGTCGTTCGACTGCATCCTCGCTATGCCCTGGCTCGCGCGCTACAAGCCAGACATCGACTGGCTGACCATGTCGGTGGAGCGGCGCCGTCGATTTGATGTCAGCGCTGTCTTCGCGCAACTCTAGTCGGCATCGAGGTGGTGGTCGCATGTCGCGGTCTTGGACTCGTCGTCTGCAGTCCAGACCCCGCGCAGAGTGAGCGATGGCCATCTCTGCGAAGTCTGCGCGCATGCCTCGTGTCCACCGAGCGCGGTCGAGTTCGATCTCCCGCAACGAGAGACCGCGGTCGAGCAGGGGCTCCCGCGCAATGTCGCGTCCAAGCAGCGGCTTCGGCGCCAAAAGAATGCGGTCGTGCAGGGGCTCCCGCACCGAGAGAACGTGGTCGAGCAGTGGCTCCCACAACCAGTTGACGCGGTCGAGAAGCGGCTCCCGCAACGAGTTGGCGCGGTCGAGCAGAGGCTCTCGCGCAACCGCGCCTCGAGTGGCGCGGTCGCCTCTTCGAGTTCGAGCGAGTCATCAAACTCCTCGCTTGACGGCGACGTGTTTTCGTTGATGGTCAGTGGCTCGACGCGCTCGCGGCGCTTCCGCGAGCGTCGCAGGCGCATCAAGTCCGCGCCCCGTTCCTCACCGCGAGTGACCGACGCGAGCTCTTCTCGCGTCGAAGTGCTTCAACTCCTCGCGGACGAGTCAGTGCGAATGCACAGTGTGGTGCTGGAGAACCCACCGACGCAAGCGGAGTTGCTGACGGCGCTGCCAAATATCTCTTGGAAGCGATTTCTACGCGAGCTCCGCGAAGGCGAGCTCGAGCAAGTGTGCTTGCTGACCAGCTTCGACGCGTCAAGCACTCGTGTCCAGCTGGAGCCGAGCCGAAGTCGACCCGTGAAGAGTGATTCACAGCGCAATTACTCGACGCGCTCCGAGCGTCTGAAAATGACGCGTATGAACTCGCTCACGAGTACACGGACATCTTCCCGGACAAGATCCCGGCAGAGCTCCCGGCTGATCGCGGCGTGCGACGCGAGACCAATCTCGTGCCGGGTACGAAGTAGTGCGTGACGCGGCAGCGGCCGCTGCCGCGCGATCAGGTGCAGGCGATCGACGGGTTCTTTGAGGGCCGCCGACTCGCGGGACACGTCCGCGAGAGTACGTCGCCGCATTCGAGCCCGACGTTCTGTGTCAAGAAGGCGACGAGCGGGTGGCGCATTGTCCACGCGTACAACAAGCTGAACGACGCGACCATCCCTGCGCAGACGCCAATCTCACGGAAGGACATGGTGTTGAACTCCATGTCGGGGAGCACCCGCTTCAGCGCCATCGACTTGACCGACGGTTTCTAGTAGATCTTGATGCGCGCGAGTGACGTCCCGCTCACGGCCATCTGTACGCCGAGCGGGATGCTTTGGGAGTGGCTCGTCATGCCGCAGAGCTTGAAGAACGCGCCAGCGACGTTCAACCGCATGGTCTCCCACGTCCTGCGGCTGCTGCGAGACTTCGCGCCCAGCTACTTAGACGACATCTTCGTCCACAGCCGCGCGAGTGGCGACCGATTGGACGTCGAGGTATACCTCGACCACCTGCGCCAAGTGTTCGATGTCATGCGCGCGAACAAGTTGTACGCCAACTTGAAGAAGTGCATCTTCTGCGCGCTGGAGATCCCAGTTCTTGGCTGCTTCGTCTGTCGCAACGGTGTGCGAGCGAATCCGGAGAAGGTCAAGTCCGTCCTTGCTTGGCCGACGCCGACGAACCAGACCGAGCTCAGACAGTGGCTCGGTCTCGCGAACTTCCTCCACCGGTACATGCGCGACTACGCGGCGCTGATCCAGCCGCTGGCCGCGTTGCTGAAGAATGACGTCGACTGGGTCTGGCGCCCCGAGCGCGAAGCGGCTTTCAGGGCGGTGAAGAAGTGTCTGTCGGAAGCCCCAATCCTGATGCTGACCGACGAGACGAAACCCTTCCATGTCGTGTGCGACGCGAGTGACTTTGCAATCGGCTGCGTGCTCATGCAGTTCGATGACGCCGGTCGCGAACAAATGGTCAGCTACCAGTCGCGACAGCTGAAGCCCGCCGAGAAGAATTACCCGGTGCACGACAAAGAGTTGCTGGCGATGCGGTACGAGCTCACGAAGTTCCGCGTGCATCTGCTTGGCGAGCAGACGTTTGCGCTGTACGCCGATCACGCATCCTTACGGACGGCGACGAACTCGCCACACCTCAGTCTTTGAATGGCGCGCTGGCTGTCGTTCTTTGCGGAGTACAACTTTGTCGACCACTACAAGTCCGGCAAGTCGAACATCCTCGCGGACGCCTTGTCTCGCCGCCCGGATTACGATCCGCGCGCTTCGCTTGGCCGCCACGGCACCTCAGTCGACGATGAAGATGATGACTGCAACGCGTGTTCAGCCCACGACGTACACGCCATCCGCACGACCGTTGTGCTTCCGCTCCGACTGGAGATTGCCGACGCGTACGATGCTGACCCAGCTCTCGACGCTTTGATGACGCACTTGCGCGCGCCGTCCGACAAGACGCTGAAAGCACTGTCGCGATCGACGCGGTCCCACGTCGATCGGTATCGACTCGCCGACAGGCTGGTCATGTACCAGCCCGACATCTTCGATGCTCCCCGCGTTCTCGTGCCAAACGATTCCGACCTCCGCGCTTGCATCGTGCACGAGTACCACGATGCGCCTGCAGGAGCATGTCTGGGGCGTGAGAAGACGTCTGCCGCAGTGTCGCGCGACTACTATTGGCCACATCTCTACAAATGGGTGCGCAAGTGGGTGCGCACCTGTGCGACCTGTTAGTGAGTGAAGCCCTCGCCGTCGTCGCAGGCGCCACTGCGACCTCTCACGATCGCCACCGATTCGTGGCTATCGATCAGCATGGACTTCACCTTTGGGTTCCCAGCCGGCGCGCGCAGCTGCACAGGCGTCGTCATGTTCGTCGACCGCTTCAGCAAGATGGTGCGCCTCGCGCCAGTCGCGACCACTGTCACCGCGGAACAGACCGCGGCGATCTTCACCGGCGTCGTGTTTCGTCATCATGGACTACCGGAGTCGATCGTCTCCGACCGCGACCCTCGCTTCACGTCCGCGTTCTGGACGAGCCTATTTGCCTTGCTTGGTTCGTGACTGCTCACGTCGACGGCTGCCCACCCAGAGACGGATGGGCAGACTGAGAGCGTAAACCGAGTGCTCGAGGACGTCCTCCGCAGCTATGCCACGTCGTACGCATCGTGGAGCGACATCCTGCCGCTCGCTGAGTTCGCACTCAACAACGCGGCGCGCGCGTCATCCGGCCTCACTCCCTTCTTTGCCAACCACACGCGACACCCGCGCGTGCCTGCGATGCTCGCCGTCGGCGTACCGACGGCGCTTGCTGTCTCCACTCTGGATGGGGGTCTACGTCTGTCCTCGGAAGACATCTCCTAAAATTAATTTTGTACAGGGAACATACATGCCACATTCATAAATTCACATAATAATAGGTCATAAACGGTACGTTTTTGACCAGATTGTTGCTCGTTCTGGGGTGGCAGACAATTTTTCCCTTGTACAGAAATGTCTGTCCTCGGCAGACATCCCGAGATATTCGGATTACATTTCCGGTTACCCTTCTATCCGCCCTTGTGTCTGAATATGCTGTGGTCTGCTGTCACCGAAATATGTCAAAAACGGAAACCCACTTTTGCATCATTGTCTGTGAGCAATCAATTCTGACAGGGTTGGGCACTACATGTGCCACTTTCCTGGTACATATATAACAGGGAAATTGATACTGTATCACAACCATTTGGAAGGCGTTTATTGTCAGTGCATACATCACGTTAATTCACACCTGAAGTTTAAATTTAAGAGCTTCACCGGGCAAGGCACGGCACCGTATGTGTACTTAGTTTTACCCCAGACCGACGGTAAATGACGGATCTAAGTATATTGACTGAGAAACGGGTAAGTTCATAAGTACATAATAAAATCGAACGATGAGGGCTCCTTTTTACAAAATTTCAAGTAACATTTTTATATTTTAACTAGGCGCTGTATGATGAACAACTCCGTTGCAGTGACATTAGACGGCAATGGCTATCATAATCAGCCGAGAAGCCGTGGACCTGGTCGAATGAGTATGCCGGAGCCGTTGGCTACCATAGTTGGTACAATAGTGATCTTTATATCAAAAATCGCGCTTACAAGAGGAGCTAGGAGGCGTTGCGACTGCTCGCACCGTGCGTGCGCGGTAGCCGCGCAAGCTAGCTCACTTCAACACACCGCAATAGCTCAAGTGCAGGAGTAGTGTCTCGGAACCGCTGTGGTAGTTCTGGGCGGTGTTTGCGTAGACATTTGGCTGGCTATTCGTATGAATACCAAAGTTAGCTTGTAATTACGGGTCTGAATGCGACGTGCTTAGAGCCTTGTCTATCTTGTTCGGGGGCTGAGTCTTTTCGCCGATAATGGCGAGTGGTACGACCAGTGTGGCGTTGGCAGGGTCGACGACGCATAGCTGCTCGAGGTGAATAAGCTCGTGGCAACTTCGCGAACCCGTCGGGTTGGAGCTTCCAGAACATTCGAAGTGTGTCGCCCCAGCAGTGAAACTGATCATATGGACACTTGGTTCTAGGGAGTGCACGACGTCTGGGTTGTCGCCGAGGAGTTTCGAAATGAAAAGTGGCCACCTCAGTCGCTTATGCGCACCTAACGATGTCGTTAAAAGACTTGGCGCCTGAGTGGTTTCGCTAAATCTGCGGACAGATAGCGGAAGAGGACCATACGTTTGATGTACTTGACGGCGCTGTCGCGAGAAAAGTCCGCGTCGCCAATAGTCAAGCACGAGGAGATTTGAATGTTCAGGGACCGCACCAAGACACCGGTTATGTCGTACAGGCTGTAGACAAACGAGCTGAGGTAGGTCGTGATCGGCTCGTCGATTACCAGAGCCACTTCGTTACGATTTTCGAGAGAATCGACGCAGTGACCAGTGCGTACCTGTTAGTGTGTCCACCGGCTACGCTGAATGAAGCTGTCACGATTACTGCGCGGTTCAATTTAGGAGGCAAGTCGGAGCTACGGGCAAGTCGGCCATACTAGCAGTCGTTCCAGAATAGCGGGAAGACTCGGTCTCGGAGAGCGATGCACCGACGCCACCCAAGAGCAAGAAGCTGCGCACAACTGAGTCTTCCTCGCATCTTTGTTGGTAGATTCGTCGAGTCGCAAGAAATAAGGTCGAAGACAACTGTCGGCTGAGGCTAAGTAAAGTGTCAGTTCGAGACCTACTTTGGAGCGCTCAACAGTTTCTGGACAAATTCTTGTGCAGTTCACATACCAGTCAAAGAATTTAACAACTAACTGTGGTTTGGGACGACATCACGGGCTCGAGGACATTGCTGTACTGCCAGATCACTATAATTTTCTGAGAGATGTGCTCGATGTGTTCCCACACGCTGGTCATCGGTTTTGTTTGCGCCACATCATGGACAGCAGCTCCGGCACTAGAACATCAATAACGGTCGCGGATCCGGAATTCGTAACCTAGAAGGTCAAGAGCGATGTATTGAGCGGCTACTTGTCCTACAGTTAGGAGCTGGTGTGCGTCACGAAGTTGAGCGTGGTCAAAACACGGAAAACATCAACTTGCACAATTGGGTCGAGTACAGTTTCCAGACTCTGTTCGACACGCCAGCGTACGGAGAGATCACTTCTAATCTCTTCCAACACTCCAACCACTAGTCTGGTAATGTCCTTCAGATTCGGGTGCCACTGGAAGATTTTAACACGTTCTTAGTTTAGGTAAGCCAACTCGTGTCCGAACGACGCCAGCTTGCAGGTGTGTACGCTCTACGCTTTGAAGACAAGGCTCTAATCTTAGTTTTTTGTCCCAACCGAAGAACATGCGGCAAGCTTGCGCATTTTACATAATCATAGTCTCGACGGCGCGTTCATCATGCGGCGTTCCGTACCGGGGTGCCGACTGTCTCCAAAACCTATGGAGTATGGTAAGTCTTCCAGAAAAAAGCTGCACCTGGTTGGTAGACGACGAGTTTTTTGTGAATTCGCGCAGTAGTGCTACCATCGCGCAGAGATTACCACTTGACGATATTTACAACGCGGAGCTTCGATAGATTGGCAACTTTCGCGAGACCTACACAATAGAGTTCTTCCTGCTTCTGACCGACATCGAGCTCTCTTGAGACCACAAGATGCCTCCCCAGTCCCCCGCTGTACGTGAATAGTTAGGTAAGCCTGTTTTGAAGCCAGGCTCTAAGCCAAAATACAAGAGGAAGATGACGATCTGTGATCTTTTGGAAATGCACTTGCTCCTTGTATACTTCACATTATCGCTAACATTTCCATCTTTGTACTAGTACTGTATTTCTTTATTTCTGTTTTTTCTAAAATTTGATGTCGAACATACCGAAACTCTGCTCGTCTGAACTTAACTGTTGCAAGTAAGTACCATAAATAACGCCGACATTGGTAAAAACAAAAGCTTCTATACAAAATTGGGAATCTTCACTTATTTCGTAACGGAGTGGTACACTGTATACATTTTTCCCGATGAAGTTCGTATCATAATATAAAACAAAAGCTTCTATACAGTGCGCGCCAAAAAGTTAGGGACAGCTCCAAAAACATTTGGGAAATAGACTCACTTTTTCAAAAGTGTGTCTCCAAACGAGCTGTTCTCACATCTGATAGAGCACAATGAGAGCTTTCTACTGGTGAAATCTG
>JAASGD010001447.1:0-10642 GCA_023334115.1 Globisporangium megalacanthum | reverse complement strand
CTCTCGCCGCTCCTTCTTCTCCTGTTTCCGCTCCTTCTCCTCTTCCCGCTCGCGCATCGCGTCCCGGTGTCGTTGGGCAAGCTCCGCAGCCGCAGCTGCAGCCGCCTCCTCCTCCGCCTCCTGTCGCTGCCGCTCTCTCCGTGCTCGTCGCTCTTCCCGCCGTCGCTCTTTGTCGCGCCGCCGTTCTTCCAGCTCGTCGTTCTCCTCCGCCTCGTAGTGGTCAACGACACCCACCTGCTGCTCTTCCAGCACTTGTTTGTGCTTGTGCGTATGGTGAGCGAGCTCGGCTTCAGCAGCAAACGCAGCCTCGCTCTCCTCCTGTCGCAGCCGCTCTCTCCGCATTCGTCGATCCTCTCGCCGCCGCTCTTTCGCAATCCTCCGTTCCTCCTCTTCCCGCATCGCAGCGTCCACTTCCTCCTCTTCCTCTGCGTCCCCAGCGTCCACCGGACTGCGTCCTGTCGCTATTGCACCACGCTCCTCGTCGTTCGACGGCGGTTCCACATCAAAGTGCACGGCTGCCTGGCTCTCGCCTGCTGCCGCCGCCTTCCGTTTGCTCTTCTTCGTCTTCACTGTGGTTATTGTGATTGTCTCTCCCTCCAACTCCCCCTCTTCACCGACGCCTTCGAGCGACACTTCCTCTTGGTGTTCGCTCCTACGCACTCGGGCGCTGGCGTCGGCTACCTCGGTCCGCGCAAACAGCTCGTCTGCTTCCGACGAGCGTGAGTAGCGGTCGTACCCAGCCTCAGTCATGTGCGCATACGTGTCGTCGCTTCCACTGTACTCGGACGCCGCATCACTGACGCCAGCGCCAATACCAGCACCACCACCGCCACCATTGTTACCCCCATACGACGCCGATGACGGACGGCGTGACAGCGACAGCGACAGCTCCCGTGGCGACTTCTTGGGCGGGTGCCGCGCGTCTTTGCGCATGCTGTTGAGGCGCGCGGCCGCCATCTCCGCGTACAAGTCGCGGTTCGACTCGAGCTTCTGCGCGCGTCGCTTGAGCTTCTTCTCACTCTGCTCGCGCTCGAGACGAGCCGCGAGCCCCTCGTCCACAAAGTCCGCGAGGTCGTCGTCGCTCGCGTCCGCGGTCGCTGCTTTCTTCACAGTGACTGCGCCGAAGCGGCTCGGCCCCATGTCTTCAAACAGGAACGCGTCGCTCGCGAGCCCCGCCTTGTCACTGCTCCCTGTCGACAGTTTCAAGAGCTCTGCGTCCAGCAGCAGCACCGGCCGGTCCACAACGTCGTACTTGGACACCAACGGGCCGCTGTCTGAGTCGTCGCCAAAGATTCCCCAGTCTGCAGGCTCGGCTTTGCTCGCGCCGCCTCGGTCCGAGTCGCTCAGTAGCACGCTGTCGGCGCCAGAACTCGACCGGAAGAGCCCGTCGTCTGGCGATTGCTCCGAGTCCGTCGCGTGGCCGCCAGCGTCGTCGTCCTCCGAGTCGCCGTCGTCGCTCTCGTCCGCGAACAGCGACGTCTCGCTTGGCTCGAGAGCCCCAGGCGGTCGGGAGCCCTGGCGCTTTGCCATACTCGACCGCCCACCTGTCGCTTCCCGATCCCCACCGCCGCCTGTGGGACTCGGACTTTGGCTGTGGCCAGGGCTGTCCCCACTGCCTCGTCGCTGCTCTGCTGCCACGCTGCCAGTCTTCATGACGTCCACCCAGCGGCGCCTCTCGTCTGCGGTCGGCGCTGCGCAGAAAAACACTTTGCTGTCCGCGGTCTCCATAAGGAACGCGTGGTCGTACCGGTGGAAGTTGCCGCGCCCGTCCCAGTCGCCAAAACACTTGAGCATGTGTTGGCCTGCTGGCTTCTCTGGGCTGCGCACAGAGTCCTTCTGGCTCTTGTACGACCGCAGCAGCACGCCACCGCTGCGGTCACGCGTCGCCACACAGTAGCGATCGCGCATCATTGGCAGGTTCGCACCGCGCTTCTTCAGCACGCCGGCCATGAGCACGCTGCCGACGGGCAGCGCGAAGGACTCGGCAGCGCTCGTGGCGTCGCTCACGCGGCTTGTGGCCGCGCTCTCGGCGCCGACGCCGCTCGTCGGAGCACGTCGTTCGGCCATGCTCGTGGCGTGCTGAGAAATGGACGATTACTTCACATTGTATGACGCTCCCGCTTATGTGCGATTACACACAACTATTTTGGGACAACTGCACGAAATGTTAATACCCGTAAAACAAGTTGAAGTCAAGTTGTCGAATGCGTTGGACAGTTCTGGACATTTCCTGTTAATCACCCGCTGAAATGTGGCGATGGCGGAGGAGAGGTGACGGTCGTGGGCGAAGCAGTGAAGGCTGCGACCACTGAAACGCCCAGCGACAGGAGGCGGAGGAGGAGGCGGCTGCAGCTGCGGCTGCGGAGCTTGCCCAACGACACCGGGACGCGATGCGCGAGCGGGAAGAGGAGAAGGAGCGGAAACAGGAGAAGAAGGAGCGGCGAGAGCGGCGCGAGCGTGCGCGGCTCGAGAAGGAGAAGAAGCAGCGGAAGGCGAAAGAGGCCGAGCTGCAAGCCGAAGTGGAGCGGCTGCGGTTTGCGCAGCTGCAGCAGCGCGCCGACGAGGAGCGGAAGGAGAAGAAAAAGAAGCGACGGGAGAAGGAGAAGTACTCGAGTCCGGCCGAGCGCATCCAGCGGAAGGAGCGCGAGACGGAAGCACACGCAGCAGCAGCAGCAGCAGTGGCGGCAGCAGCAGCCGACATGTCGAGTGCGCTCGTGGTGGTCGAGACGCCGACTGCTCCGATGGCTCCGATGGTTCCGATGGTTCCGATGGCTCCAGTAGCCACGGTGGCGTCCTCAGCTGTGTCGATCGCACCAGCTCCGATTGCTCCAGCTGCTGGTTCCCTCGACCCTGTTGCTGTATCTGTAGCTGCTGCAACGCCTATCGAGTCTCCGGCGCTAGTGACTCAGCCGACCACGTCCTCCACCTCCAGTGCGGCTGCTGCTACGACCCTGCAGCCTCCGTACTCTTCTTCACCACCGGCTCCCCTCCCAGTGACCTCGCTGCCACTCCAGATGCCGCACCCGACAGCCGCCAGTTTTGACCAGCACCCAGCACCTCACGCAGCGCCTGGGCTGCCAGTGCCAGCTCCTCTCAGCCAGCCGGCGTACCCTGCGATGCCTCAGTACCTTCCAGGGTACCCGGCGCCACCGCAGAGTCTCCCGCTGTACGCGCCGCCCGTCGCGCCGTACGGAGCGTACCAGTACCCTCAGTACCCTCCGCCACCGCAGGCGTACTACCCGTCGCCGTATGGCGGTATGGGCTACGGCGCGATGCAGTCGCCGTACTTGCAGCCTCCAGCGGCGTTCGGGTACGCGCCGTCGCCGATGCTGAGTGGCGGTAGCGCGTATCCCACACCCGCTCTCTACCCGGACATGGCAGCTTTCGTGTCCGGTCCGGCGCCAGCCATGGTCAGCGCTGGCGGGAGTGCGGTGGCCGAGGCGCCGGTGTTCATCGGTCCGCAGCTTCCGAGTCCGAGCGAGCGAGCGCAGACGCAGTCGCAGCAGCCGGAGACGTCTCCTGGTCACTCAGTCTCGATCGGTCGACCGCCGCCGCCGCCAGTCGCCAGTGGGGTGACGCACAGTAGCAGTAGCAGTCCGGGTGCGCCACGATCCGCTTCTCCAGCGCTTCCCGACCTCCCGGATCTGCCAGACATTGCGGACTTTTGATGGCGAGTGCGACAGCTCAGTCGATGAGTGGCGACGCGGATGGCGAACGACTGGATTGGTGGTGACTCAGTAGCGAACGAGCCAGGGACATAGCGCAGTGAAACAGAGCAAGCAAGTGCACACTGAGCGACTGAACTACTACTGTAGTACTCACTGTACACTGTCCTTCGTTCTGGTGGGACTGGGTGTTGTTGTTGTACCTGCGTTAGCACAAGTCCAAAGTACGATAAAGTACGATACGAAGAGCTGATTGACGAAAGAAGGCGAATCAATCTCAACTCTCTCTTTCTTTTCCCTCTGCCGCTCGCTGCTCGTTGCTCGCCATCTGCTAGCTACTGTGGGAGGCGAGTTGGCGATTGAGAGCAGACGGAAGAGGCGCGAGTGTTCACGGCGATGGTGATGTTTGCATTGTCAACACTAGTTTAACACGTCGAGAGGAGCTTCGCAGCAAACAGGCGAATGACTGAGGCGACAACCACCCCGTACAGTACGTAGTGTAGAGCGTCCAATGTCGACAGGCTTCACGTGCTTTCTGCTGCAACACGCACATCGAAAGCGAGAAGCGAGAAGCGAACGACTGAGTGCAAGCGTGTGAGGACATGAGAGAGCGAGGAGCAGCCAGCCTCCACTCAACCGCTGAGTCAACGCTCACTTCACAGTTCTCAGCTCTTTGGACTCGGCACCTCCAGGACTCAGCTCGCTTTGGGGTTCCGCGAACCACAACAAACAAGTTTGCTGCGTCGTAGAAAGAGTTCTTCTCAAAGCAGAAGCTGTGAGATTAAGGAGGGTTCACGTCGCATCGCATCGCATCGCACGTGTTCACTAGTCTAGTTTGCTTGCTTGCGCTTATGGGTTTGAGTGCTTGTCGTAGTCTCTCCAGTTGTGAACGCTGTGAGTCAGGATACGAACAAGTTGTTCGAACAAGTTGTTCGAACAAGTTGGTTGTTCGGACCAACCTTGATCACAATGTGACCTGAAGAACGCAGAAAGAATGAGCGAACGACCGAATCCACGAATGCTTGAAAAAGAGTGAATGAGCAATAAATAAATAAATGAATGAATGAAAAAGAATGAACGAATAGTCGAGTAAATGAGCGAATAAATGAACTCAATGAATGAGCGCACGGGACAAGGTTTAAAGAAACATTTGGTTGAAAGGCGAACGCAACGTGGACGTCTTCGTACAAACATCGCCACTGCTGCTATGCAACTCCAGCACGAACGAACTAGTCCACACACACTAAACTTGCCCACTCACTCACTGCATTCACGGTGTCGCATGGCGCACAGAGAGAAACACACTTGCTTACACTTACTGGACTCACTCCCTCACACTTGACTCACTCGCACATACTTGCACCCGCCGCTGCCTCCTTCGCCATCGCCACTAACAACACGCTAACATGGCAGCCAGAAATCGTTCTCAGGCTTGGAGAACATCTCGTTCAGAAACCGCGCGGTCTCGGCGTCGTCAGCCGCGTCGACGGGTGGCAGCGGCGACGCAACAGCAAAGTCCACGCTCGCGTCCACCGCCCCGTGCATCGCGAAGCGCTGGCAGTCGAACATGCGCGCGTCGGCGACGCCGAAGCCCATGTTGGCGGCAGCGAGCGGAGCCATCGAGGATCCGCCGCACGACTCGGGCTCGGACGTTGTGAACAGGATGTCGTCGAGCTCCTCCATGGTGAAGCAGTTGAATGCGCGCTCGTTGAGAGCCGCAGTGCTCGTGGGCGTCTCGCTGCCCAGCTCGCTCTTCATAGACGTGAGGGTGAGCAGCTGGCGGTGGTGAGTCACTGGCATGGGCTGTTGCTGCTGCTGCGTGGGCTCAGGCTGCCGCCATTCCATCGAGTGGTCAGCGACCGTCAAGAAGTCCCACGAGTCGACCGAGAGACAGAGCTGCTCCTGGAACGAGAGGCCGCGGCCGGCGTACATGGCGCTCACATGGCGCTGCGACTCGGAGGGCAAACACTCGACGCGACTACCAGTCGCCATGGCCGACGACGTCATTGGCACCATCGTTGCAAAGCGCTTGCGCTTCTTCGTCGGACTCCGCTTCGGGGACGCGCTCGCGACCGCAGCAGATGGCACCGCCGCCATCCTCGCAGCCATCGGGCTGCTGGCGCTACTAGCAGAGTCATCACTGCCGACAGCGTCGTCGCTCGGGTCGTCCCGCTCGTCGCGCTGCTCCCGGCTCGTCGCTTCGTTGTGCGCGATGACAAGCTCGACGAGGTCGCTCGGGCAACACTGCACGTACACGTGGTGGCTGAACGTGCAGACGCTCGACTGCGTCTTGGTCCACTTGCGAAAGCCAAAGTTGTTGAGCTGGCGCTGGAAGCTTGCGAACTTGCTGTGCTTGAAGTACTTGGGGAGCACCTCGCTTTCGAGCCGCGATGTGTCGAAGATCTGGAAGAAGGCGCCGTCAGCGGCCCACGCGAGAATGCGCGGGTCCTCAACGTGCAGAATGTCGTAGAGGCAGCGGAGGAACTTGGGCACGCGCGTGACGATGCGGAGGTTGCTACTGCGGCGCACGGCGGCAGCGAGCGTCTGTGTTATCATCGCGCTTGTGGGTGAGTTTCGGCTGCGAGTGGTGGGGCTGGCAGTTGTTCCGGTCGCAGGCATGTTGGTTGCTGGCTGTTCAGAATGGGTTGTGGCGTGTAACGTCTGGCAGCCGTATTGACCACAGGCTTGGCAGGAGCTGGGTTGGGAGCTCAATGTGCGCAGGCGGACGCGAATCGGAGAATGAGGGCGTCTGTTGCAAAGTTTGAGAGAGTTTGAGATAGAGCCTGCGCGAGTGAGTGACTGGCCGACTGACTGGCGTCTGGCTGGCTGATCGCATCCTTGCTTGCTCCCTGCCTTTTGCACGCGCGTCCTATCGAGGTTCTCGTTGAAGCGGGTTGAAGCGCTGGTCAGTCAGTCGGTCGGCCCAGCGAGGTCGCACATAACGAACCGCACACAGTATGGCGGCGCTGACCACTTTTTCATGAGTGGGCGATTTCGATCTGAAATGCCGAGTGGCTTGTCTTCCATTTTGGGAATAAGATGCGGGGATGCGCACTTAGGTGCGAGTCGTGCGAAGCTGTTTTTCCCGCTAAAGTGCGCACGTTGGAAGAAGAAGAATCGTGGCATGAAAGCGGGTGCTCAATACGTAACACGAGCGAGATGAGGTAGAGTGCCTCTCGCGACGCTCCTGACGCGCAACGATTCGAAGCAGATTCGCACCGATTACATGGACATCTCCCTCAACAAGCGAGAAGACATTGTAAAAAGCACCCACATCGCATAATTAACAAACCAAATACGCACTTTCTCGTGCACGCAAAAAGCGGATCTTGAAAGGGTGGATGCGATGCGAGTCTTGCGCTTGGTTGGCTTCCCCTACTCCCTGACTAATAGTCGTGCTTGCTCGCTTACATTTTGCCTTGGACAGGTGCTGTTGCTGGTCATGATGGGTCCTGCTTCTCCGTATCCCCATTTCCACCTTGGCTTCACCGCTCGTTCGCTGACAGACAGCACCACAAAGAGCACCACCGCATGTCAAGGAAATCAGCGCAAGACACGAGCCCGCATTTGAAACCCAGAGAGCGTTGCCATCGACTGAGATCAATCCATGAAGACGACCAGCACCAGCACCACACCCGCATGCAGCAGCAGCTGGGAGCACTCAGGTGCCAAATCGCCCACCAACTTGACATGCACATTGTGTGCGAGTCTCTTGCGTCTCGAGAGTGCGAAAGAGAGAGCGAACCGCGGAACAAACCACTCACAAAAACATACGCCACACAGCCACGATCTCGAGAAGCTTCACGCCGCCCGCCACTCCACAATTCCACATTGCATGCTGGCTGTCGTGGTCGCGACGAGCACAATTCGGGCACCAAGTCAACAGCAGCAACATTGCACACATACCGATCGAACTTTAGTCCCAGCGACGCGCATTCGAATCCATATTTTGGTGAGGACATCGCGGTGTCCGTCCCCAGCGAAGCACGAAGAATCCGATGTGGGTGGTGTCGTGTATGATCCTCATCCACCCTTCGTTTGGGCAGTCGTGCCCCTGAGTCAGTCCCAAGTCACAGGTCACTCGCGAGACAAGAGCTTGGTCAGCAGAACACTGCTCACCCTCTTCCAAGACGAGACTCAGCTCTCTAAGCAGGACAGCGAAACTAGAAACCACGGCAAGTGCGTGGAAACGAAGCGTCTGGACCGATGGATAACAAGGATGCCACAAGGTTGAGCTCCATTCGATCTACGGTATCTCTCTCTTGCTATTGCTCTCGTCCTCACTTGCTGGCTTGCTTGCTCGCTTCGCCAGCCATGGCGACGACGATGAGTACAGAAACACTAGCCACCAAGAGAGCGTGGGCGCGGCGACGTCCACTGCGCTTGGAACGTGTGCTGCAGCCATCGATCTGCAGCTGCGAGGGCCGATGTACGCTGCTTCGACTGTAGGCATTGGAGCGTGTACGCACAGCAGCAGAATCAGCGCGACGCCAACTCGACAGCAACAGCGTTGGCAAGCCGGACTCAAACTCGCACAGCCGTGGCAAAGCCTTCCGATAGCTAGCTCTACGCAGCAGTCCCATCAACGGGCGCTGGTGGTTGGTTCACAGAGCACAGGGAGGTCTTCTTCCAGAACTTGCTCGTCACGTGATCGTAGTCTTGCGAACTGCATGGTGAGGTTAGCAGGGCATCACGACGCATGCACTTCTTTCACACCCATACACAGAGCAGGGCTGACCCTTCCTCCAGTCCACGCCAGTGAAAAAGGTCTCACAGCGCGGACTGGTTACATGCCCGCTGCCGCTACACTACGGCACTTGCGTCGCCCTCTCGATCGTGGGAATGCTCTTGGCCGCGTTGCAACTCCACGCTGGTGCGCTTGCCCTGGATCACCCCCTCTTTCCTGACGTGGCGGCGGACGCGACTGGCTGACAGAAGGAGACCTCCAAGTCCACTGAACGACCGACTTGCAGTGCCACTCTTGATCTTATTCTCTCTCGATCACTCGATCGATGGAGCACGTGGGCGACTGAGGTGCTCTGGCTACTACTGTACAGTACTGGTACTTGTACTAGGACAGCGCCAGTGCTTCTCGGGTGAGGAGGATGGAGGAATGGCGTGGTGGCGTGGCGTGCGTCGCTCGAAACCGCAATGTGAGGTCCACGCTCAGCAGTTACATAGTCTGGTAAAGCAAACAAGCGCGTCCGCACGTCCGCATGCAGGACTAGCGACCGACGGCAGCGGGACGGCTTTCCATTGGAACGATAGCGCCGCATTCGCGGGTTCCTTCGTGTCAGACGTCTCTGGGCGATCGCTGTGAGTCACGAGGAGCCCAGGCTAACGTTGCGCAAGAGAGCTCGCGGCGCTGGTGTCGGGATGCAATTGGCGTTGGAAAAACCGCACACCATACCACGCACGCGCACGAATGGCCAGCACTCGCTTGTCTCCTTGCGTCGCTGCCACCATACACCACCGTCTGATCGCTCGCAGTAACCCCAAACTGCGCCGCACTCAACGCCTCTTCTGGAGATGCGAGTAAGTGCGTCCTGACAGGCATGACAAGTGCTCGGACTCGCCTCTGCCTCAATGCGTCCAGCACTCGTAACTGCTGGCGACTTTCGTGCGTCGTCGTCGTTGTTGAGCAGAGACGTCCTTTTCCTGGAGAAGAGGCACGCGCTCGGTATTGACCAGCGAACTCGTGCCCTGGTTACTCAGCGCCGAGGTCCAAACAGGAGAAGAGACTTTGCTGTTTACTCGGGGCACGTCAGAAACTGGAGCCAGCGAGAGTCCCACGCTCCGGCGCGCATGACGTCAGGACTAAGATGGAGCCTGCACGCACGCACGCACTTCGCGTGCCACGTTGTGGTCTGTTCGCAAGAGGCAGACCAAGGAATTACTGTACGCATGGAGGTGGAGTTGTGCACCGCAACTCCACCAGTGGAGCCTCCACCTCAAAAAAGAGTGCCATTCTGAGCACGGAAAGCACTGGATTTTGAAGTTTTGTTTCTGACAATTAATAAAATGTAATGTAAAATGTCAAAACGTGTATTCTACGAATCAGCAAATCAATGACAACACATTTAGGAATGGGAAAGGGAAGGCGACAAGGTGGAGTTGTTAAATTGGTGACAACACATTTTGGAATGGGAAGGCAACAAGGAGGAGATATGCACCGCAACTCCACCAGTAGTAGAACCGTCACCTCAAGACTGAGTGCCGTGCTGAGCGCGGAAAGCTCTGAATTTTGAATCTTTACAGCAAAGTACAGTATATGCATTTCCCAAAAATAACAAAAATAATTTTCAAAAAAGTAATTTGACATGGCAGTTTCTCAGCTAATTTCCTCAAATAAGAGCTAAAAATGACCAGATTACGCGCAAACACTTATCTTCCGGGGGTACAATTGGTTATGTAAAATCGTTCAACTCCTCCAGCACCGTATCTGGGTAGTGCCAGAATAATATTTTGTCATATCATCACCTTGCCGACACTGCCGACGGTTGCCGACAACCTATTGTCATATCATATTCAACCTCACCATTGAGGTTTTTTCACGGTTTGCATTTCTCACAGCAAGGTTTTTGTAGCGGGCGACTGCGAGCGTGTGGCGGGCGGGTGGCGGTCTTTTGGCGTGCGAGCGACGGTGTTTTGGCGTGCGCGTGTCGTGTGACCACCGCGCTCACGCAGCCTGGCGGCTGGCTCAGCCCTTAGGCACGAGCGCTGGTTCGATCCCAGCCGTGGGCAAATCGAGTTTGTGTGATGGTGTGGTCATGCATGTGTGTTGGAAGCAGAAGTGGGTGACGCGTGCTAACGACGCGCAGGAACAAACGGTACGGCTGTGTATTGTGTGTGTCTGATCTCACATCCGCTCGAGCGCATTCCTCATGTGCGCAGGCGTTGGTTCGGCGACTTTACCTGCAGCGACGATCTGCTGGAAGCGATCGATCTTGCTGTTCAGCTGGCCTGCGGCATGAAGG